>APFE030215251.1:11242-37386 GCA_000404065.3 Pinus taeda
TATTTAAATAAATTAAGTTTATTGGGTTTATTAAAATTGAACTTTATCTAGATTTCGTGATATTATGATGGTGGAGAATATGGGCATTGTGGAGGATAGTTTTTGGTCAACTCCAAAGTTTTTAAGATGGAATTTTTTTTTTGAAGTTTTTTGTTTATTTGGTGAAAGAAATCTATTTGTTTTTACTGAAATTGTAACATTTAAATTATCTAATAGAAATTCAAATTGAGAAATTAAAATAGGAGTAGATTGATTGCAATAACAATGAGTTGGGTGTGAGTAAAATAGATTTCTAGATTTACTCATAATTTTTGTATGTGTTTGGGAGAAGCACTGAATCTCGATGGTTTGGGAGTTATGGATCCCATCCATGAGTAAAACAACCTTTATGATTCAACAAATCATTTAGTCATGGTCACGTTGTTTTCTTCTTATTATAAATATGTGAGAAAAAATTAACACAGTGGTGTGATTGAAAAGTATTTTTTAATTAAACCTTTATTGATGAAGGGTCGATTTATTATCAAAACATTTTGATTGAAGAGCAAAATTTTAGACATAACGTTCCTTGACGGCCAACATAAAAACCCAAAACGTCAAAAAAAATTTATTTGACAGGTAATAAAGAATCCAAATTCCAACCCTGCCCGCAACTGTCTCTTTCAAATTTTCAGTTTCCGTAATTGTAGCACAATTTACTATTTTTAGCAGTTTTTTCGGGTCCTGAACTTCCCGAGCCGTTTTGAGGCCCTAAACGACGTTTTTTTGGAAATATGGGGGCAACATGGATTCATGGACCGATTTTTCCCTTCCCAAAGTGGTAGTTCTCGGATAGATCTTTCTAACAAGCTATCATACGCGTCAAACGGAGATCGTATGCCAAAGTTACGACCCCGGGAAATTGATGTACCAATTTACCCAAAACGGGGCTCACAATTTGGCGTTTCATCTTCTAGGGTTAGGTTTTGCAATGTGAAGGGTTTTCCATTGTTTCTCAACAATAAATAGGCCTTCGAGCCTCATTATAACACAGTTCAAAACAGTTCAGAGGCATGTAGCTGCCACATCTCTTCTCAGAGATAAGCTACCATCGCCCTAGCTAGTTTATTTTCAACTATGTTTGTAAGCATATCTCAGTATTTTCCATTAATGAAATGAAGTATTATTTCCACTGCATCTCTTTATTTATGGTTATCGCATCTCTCTATTTATGGTTATCTTTGTAATCTATTGTGTTCCTGTTTAAATCTGGATTAGTGTATCAGAGCAGTCTGCTTTTTCTCTGTTTTTCTTTGCATGTCCCCAACGAGGTCGGGATATAAGGAGTTAGGGCTTGAACTGGTCGAACCTTTGCAAGACCAGCCTCGTAAATCCTGATGGCCTCCCATGGAGGATGAGAAGAAATATGAGGGGGAGAGATCCTATCAAATATTGCTCGAAGAAGCAGTCGAGCGCAAAGGAACGCATATGATAACTTTGCGCAGTCCTTCAGCGGCTACCTAGAAGCGACGCACGACTTCCAGCAGCTACTCTAGAAATGCCACGCCCTTTAAGGTACAAGTTAATTTTTGAAATCCCATATTCGAGGGTTAGATAGATGCAGATGTCGTAGATAAATGGTTAAATCTGCTAGAGGGTTATTTTTCTGTTCATGAATTTTCGAGTCGGGAAAAGATTGTTTTCACTCTTCTCAAAGAAACCCCCCACATCAAGGACTGGTGGGAAACCTACTGCGATCAGAAGGATGAAAGTACCAGCTCACTATTTTCAGCTGCACCCACCTGGAATTCATTCTGGGATGCCATCGAGGAGCAGTACTACCTTGTCAAAAGCTATGAGGACAAATACATCAAGTGGACCACACTGCGGCAGGGATGACACCAAGATGTGCCAGAGTTCACAAACATTTTTCATACCCTTCGTACACAGTTGGGTATCAAAGATTTTGAGCTGCATCTAGTACTCAAATACCGCAGCTGCCTACACAGATATATCCAGGAAGAGATGGAGTTCTTGAACATCTCATCACATGGCACAGCATACTGATACGCTGTCAAAATTGAGCAAAAGTTCAAACAGAAGAAGTGAGACTTTGGATCTGCAAATCCGAAGCCCAAAGGACAAAGCCAAGGCGGGGTGACCCAAGATAGCCCATCGAAGCCGTAAGAAAAGAACAACACCACAAAGCTGAAGGACACAGGAAAGTGGTGTGAGTTCCACAAGAGTCCCACTCATAACACAAGTGAGTGTCGGACCAGGCAGTCGTTGGTGGCCAAGTTGAAGGCTTCCGAATCAAATACATGTTCTGACCCTGAGCCAGAACCTAACAAGGGGAATCGCAAAGGGAAGTAGATCCTTGATGTGGATCCCAGTGCCATTGTTGCCACCCAAGATCCAAAAGAATGAGCCCAAGGACCCAGAGGAGGGGGAACGTTTTTTCCACTCACAGATGTGGGTGAAGGGTTCACCACTGCAATTCATTGTCAACAGTGGCAACCAAAAGAACCTTGTTTCAGCAGAGGTCATGAAGTGATTGGGCTTACCAACTACACCACACCCGTAACCATACAGTATTGGGTGGCTTCATGAAGGACGAGATCTCAAAGTTCGCCAGTAGTGCCACCTTCCCTACAGCGTCAAGCCTTTCACAGATGAGGTATTGTGTGATGTTACACCTCTGGATGTTTGTGATGTACTATTAGGCCAGCCATACTTGTGGAGGCGACATGTTGTGTATGAGTCAAGGCCTCGTGCTATCATTATTTCTTTGAATAATTCATTATACAGGATATCGGAGGTAGCCCCACCTACCGCCACATCCTTGATCACTGCTAAGAGAGGCAACAAGCTCATCTCCCAGACCAGGAAATTCATCTGTCTGGTTCACTCCCAAAGTAAGGGAAATATTGTCACCACATCCATGACCCCCGCAAAGGGTTCCTCCACACAGCAGCAACAGCAAAGGGATACAGTCATGACAGAACACAGGAACAACTTCTCCTCACCCATAGGGGTACCACACAAGTTTCAGGTGGGCAAAAATGTCTGGTTGCATCGACAGAAAGAACGCCTTACCAGAACCCATTAAAAGCTCAGACCACTCCAACAAGGTCCTTACAGTAGTACCAAGGCTATGGGTAATAATGCTTAGGAGCACATCATTCCTCCATTCCTTCGCTTGCACGAAGTGTTCAATGTGGACCGTCGTCGACCATGCTTCCCACCATTACTAGACACATCAGAGATTGCAAGACAATTTCAGTAGATGGAGGAACTCAACGCAATGGGGACCATTGATTCCTGAGGGGCGAGGAATGATCCAGGTGGATGTTGGTGGCCACCCACCTATCCCATTTGGACCCCTGCAACTGTCTCTTTCAGTTTTTCAGTTTCCGTAAATGTAGCACAATTTACTATTTTTAGCAGTTTTTTGGGTCCTGAAAACTTCCGAAGTCGTGTTGAGGCCCTAAACGATGTTTTTTGGGAATCTGGGGCAACAAGGGTCCATGTCATGTTCCCTTCTCAAAGTGGTAGTTCTCGGGATAGATATTCTAACGAGCTATCATATCGTCAACGAATCGTATGCCCAAAGTTACGACCCCGAAATTGATGTACCAATTACCCAAAACAAAGGCCCACAATTGGGCGTTTCATCATCAGGGTAGGTTTGGAATGTGAAGGTTTTCCCATTGTATCTCACAATAAATAAGCCTTCGAGCCTCATTGTAACACAGTTCAGAATAGTTCAGAGGCATGTAGCTGCCACATCTCTTCTCAGAGATAAGCTACCATCGCCCTAGCTGGTTTATTTTCAACTCTATTTGTAAGCATATTTCAGTATTTTCCATTAATGAAATGAAGTATTATTTCCACTGCATCTCTGTATATATGGTTATCGTATCTCTGTATTCATGGTTATCTCTGTAATCTATTGCGTTCCTATTTAAATCCGGATCAAACACACCGAAACAAACCCTCGATAACAAATGCAAAATGACTAAATGAGCGACAGAGGAGGAGTTTTGGAGAAACAAGGAGCGGTGACAAAATAATCCACAGTTAATCATATTTAAAATCATTTAATTATTGATAGTTCAAAAAGTGTTGGGCTAGTCCCATCATAGTGGTATTAGAGCCGTTGAAATTGACTGAAGAAATGGAGGTAGGAAGGAGAGGTCATGGAAGAGGTGTTTAGAGGATAGCAGAGGAAGGATTGAGAGAGATGATTAGGATTCTTACTACCTATTTGGAGGCAGTTGAAGTAGGGAGAAGAAGAGACCCAGAGGTAGGCAATGACAGTGAAGAGGAAGCTAAAGCGACAACAAATGGATTGGATGGAGAGGGCCCAGAAATGAGACTGTTGAGATCTATTTTAGTGGCACGTAGTAAACTCAAACCAGAACTACCAAATTATGATGGCAGCCTATCCATAAAGGTTCTATTGGATTGGATCAATGAGCTGGATAAGTATTTCGAGTGTGAGGAGGTCAATGAAGACCGGAGCGTTAATTTCACTACGTCGAAGTTGAAAGGACACACACCCTTGTGGCGGGACAGTGTCCAAATAGAGAGAAGGAGATTGAACAAGTTGCCAATTAAAACCTCGTCAAGGATGGTGGCCAAGTTGAAGGGCAAATTTCTATCGAAAGACTATCAGATTGCACTACACAGACAACTACAGAACCTGAAACAGAAAGGAATGACAGTGAGGGAGTACACTAAAGAGTTTTATCGAGTGAACCTAAGGGTCGATTATATAGAGGATACCTCGGAAAATATGGCCAGGTACGTAAATGGTTTAAGACTAGAAATTTTAGATGAAATTAGTATTCTGTCTCCAAAGAATATTGAAGAAGCATATCAAAGAGTGATGAAAGCTGAAGAGAAAATTACTAGAAGGCAGAATGCCAGGAGAGGACGAGGAACCGGTAGGGGAAAAGGCCAATTATATGGCAGAGGGTAGACTGCTAGTAGTAATGAGGAAGGCAATAGTTCCAGAGCTTCCGGATCAGCAGACAAAGGTGATAATGCAAAAGGTGGTAGGCCATACTAGCGAGGCAGGGGAAATGGTTGAGGCAGAGGAGTTGTTTACCAATGTTATAGGTGTCATAAATGGGGGCACAAATCATTTGAGTCTCTTGAGGTAGACCAAGCTAGACAGAGGGGTGCATATGTCGCACAACTAGAAGAAGTAGAGGCACCTCCCCAAGAAGTAGAGAGTGCTCCAAAAACAGGGGAAGCCTTCGTGTTGAACAAGGTGTTTCTAAAACCAACAAAAGAAACCAACGAACAAACTCAGCGAAATACTTTGTTTATAACAGTTTGTAAGTCACATGGTAAGTGTTGTAAGTTAATTATTGACAGCGGTAGTATAGATAACTTGCTAGCGAGAGAGATGGTGGAAAATTTGAATTGAAGTGATTGAAACATCCCACCCCTTACAAACTTTCATGGCTGCAAAAAGGCCATGAGTTGCTGGTGGATGAACAATGTGAGGTGGAGTTTCAAATAGGAAAATATAAGGATAAGGTCATTTGTCACATCATGCCGATGGATGTATGTCACATACTACTAGGCAGGCCATGGCAGTACGATAGGAAGGTGGTACATGATGGATTGACAAACTGCCATAAGTTTGTCAAGGATGGAATCAAGCATATGCTTGTGCCCATCAAAGATGAAGGGACAACAGGAACAAGTTAGCCAAGAGCATTGTTGGTTAGTGGAAAATATTTTTTGAAACAATTTGAGGATAGCAAGGTGAGTTATGTAGTTGTAAGAAGAGAAAAAATGGTGCTGTTGCACACAGAGGTATCAGATTTACCTCTAGAAATCCAACAGATGTTGCAGGAATTTACAGACATAGTGGTGGATGACTTGCGAAACCAATTTCCCCCCAAAAGAAGCATAAGTCACCATATTTACTTTATACCCATAGCAAGTTTGTCGAAAATGGTAGCATACCGAATGAGCCCCAAGGACAATGAAGAGATTAGGAAGCAGGTGCAGGAACTGCTAGACAAAGGATTGATAAGGTAGAGTTTGAGCCCTTGCGCAGTTCCAATAGTTCTCGCTCCCAAGAAAGGAGGAGAATGGCAGATGTGTACAGACTCGAGGGCCATCAACAAATTCACCATCTGGTATAGGTTTCAACTGCCATGGATGGATGACATGATGGATTGCCTAAGCAGGGCAACATATTTTTCTAAGATAGACTTGAAAAGCAGGTATCATTAGATCTGAATTTGAGAGGGGGATGACTGGAAGATAGCCTTTAAGACAAATGAGGGACTGTATGAATGGATAGTGACGCCATTAGGGTTAAGCAATGCACCCAGTACGTTTATGCAATTAATGAATGAAATGCTGAAAGAATACATTGGAAAATTTGCAATATTGTTCCTGGAGGAGATACTAATTTTCAGCGGGACAAGGGAGGAGCACCTTTGACATGTTTGGAAAGAATGGGAAAAGTTACAGCAGAATAAACTACTGATAAATCTGAAGAAGTGTACTTTTGTGTAGGGGGAATTGATTTATTTGGGTTTTGTAATAGCCGAAAATGAATTGAAGATGGATCCGGAGAAGATTGCAATGATAGTTAATTGGCCATCTCCGAAAATCTTATTTGAGGTACGTAGCTTTCATGGACTAGCGAGTTTTTACTAGAAATTCATAAGAAATTTTAGCGAATTTTGTGCACCTATGTTGGAAACCATTAAAAAGGCCAGTGAGCCTTTTTGATGGACTGATGTAGCGAAGAGAAGTTTTTAGCTACTAAAGAAAAAGATCACAGAGAGGCCCATCCTGAGATTTCCAGATTGTAAGAGGCTTTTTTAGGTTCGTTGTGATGCTAGAGGTATGGCTATTCGAGTTGTAATCAGCCAAGAGGATAAACTTGTTGCATTTTTTAGTGAGAAGTTAAATGAAAGCATATAGAAATATTCAACTTATGACAAGGAGTTCTATGTTGTTATACAGGCATTAAAACACACGAGGAATTATTTGCTGGGAAATAAATTTGTGTTGTTTTCAGATAATTCTGCACTACAGTATGTAATGCAACAACACAAGTTGAATCACAAACACGCCAAGTGGGTGGATTATTTACATAGTTTCACCTTTGTGTTGAAACACATTAGCGGGCAGGCCAACAAGGTGGCGGATGCATTGAGTAGGAGGGCCTTACTTCTATAGGAGAATACTATACAAGTGTTGGGTTTTGAGCACTTGAAAGATTTATATCAGACTGATACAGATTTTAAAGAAGCCTATGAGGCATGTCAGAATCCCCTGGTGAGAGATATCAACCCATGGTTGGACTACAACTTGTAAGAGAAACTGTTGTTTAGAGGAGGACACCTATGCATTCCTGACTGCTCAATGCGAGAGAACATTATTCGGGAGAAGCACAGTGGAGGTCTAGCCGGACATTTAGTCATAGACAAGACACTCGAGTAGCTCATTCATTTTTAATTTCGGCCAAAGATGCGAAGGGATGTACAACACTTTGTGACCAGATGTAAAGTGTGCCAGTTGGCAAAGGGTCACAGTCAAAACACGGGACTGTACACACCATTACTTGTCCTAGGCAAACCGTGGGACTCAGTCAGCTTGGACTTTTTTTTGGGTCTACCTAGTACACAACGGGGTTATGACTCGATGATGGTAGTAGTGGACAGATTCTTGAAGATGGCGCATTTTATCCCTTGCATAAAAGCTAGTGATGCCACTCATGTGGCCCACTTGTTCTTCACGGAGATTGTGAAGCTACATGGGTTGCCTAAGTCTCTTTAGGATAGGGATGTGAAGTTTACAGGGCACTTTTGGCATACCTTGTGGAAGAAGATGGATACATAGCTTAGCTACAACTCTCCTTATCACCCACAAACTGATGGACAAACAGAGATGGTAAATAGGAGTCTCGGAAACCTGCTACGAAGC
This sequence comes from Pinus taeda, assembly GCA_000404065.3. Taxonomy (NCBI): domain Eukaryota; kingdom Viridiplantae; phylum Streptophyta; class Pinopsida; order Pinales; family Pinaceae; genus Pinus; species Pinus taeda. Next base: position 19,187 of record APFE030215251.1, read on the forward strand.
TTGATTGGTGAGAATGCGCGAATGTGGGATCGAGTGCTTGCATAGGCAGAGTTCTCTTATAACGACTCGCCTAATCATAGCACAGGCTAAAATCCATTTTAGATCCTGTACGACATGCATCCTCGTGCAGTGCATGAGTTGCGGGACCTTGGACTGCAGGAAAGGCGACGCACAGATGGAGAAGATTTCGCCAACGTGATGAGAGATTTGCATGAGTAGGTGAAAATTAAATTGCAGGACAACAGCCAGAAGTATAAACAGCAAGCAGATTTGAAAAGAAGGGAAGTACAGTTCAATGTAGGAGATGAAGTCCTCATGCATTTGCGCAAGGAATGCTTTCCTAAAGGCGTGTACAATAAGCTGAAGTATAAGAAGACAGGTCCCTACAAAGTCCCCCAGAAATTTTTAGCGAATGCTTATGAGATATAGTTGCCAACTGGGATAGGCATTTCACCCATCTTTAATGTAGCAGACCTGTTCCCTTACACTATTGTCCCAGAAGAGGAAGATAGAACTACACGGCCTACATAGAATACCCAGGATGGAGGAGAAACTTGGAAGAGATAGATGCCTTACGTTAAGCCTCTCAAGATCAAGAGCATCCTCGATACTTAGGTGGCCAAACGAACTCGGCAGAAGGAGTATCTACAATACCTGGTCAAGTGGAAGAACCATCCTATTGAGGATAGTTCGTGGCTTGATGCCAGGCAGATTGAGCAGGCAGGTTCTTCAGTCGAGAAGCTCATGGACCGGAGTCATGATTTCTTTCTACCCCAGGAGCTTGATGTAGGAGCATCCAGCTAGGGAAATATGTTTGGGTGTCAGTCTCTGCCAAGATGGAAGTTGTCTTAACAAGTTGTTTTTTTATTTTTTGTTAGTTTGTCAAAGCAGGATGTAAGTTTTCATTTTAATTTTAATTTCAATACTATTTAATGGATGGTTTGGTCGGTTAGGGTCATTAGGTTTTCTGTCTTTAAACAATAGAGATTTAATAACTGTTCTGTCATTCTAGAAAAAAAACAAAATGTATTTGATGTAAAATCTTGTCATAGAGCAGAACCGAATACAAGCATCGTTATGTAACTAAATAGAATTAAAAATGACAAATAGTAACTGCACAGTCCAAGTAACTGTGAACAGAGACTACAAATGTACATGAAAAATCCCTTGAAAGGGTTCAACATTTCTTTGCATTCAAGTAATAATAATAATAGAGCAGACAATTCAATCCATCTGTGTATCTACTATATTTTCGTTTTGCTTCCTAATTCACTGAACATCAGTAAATGATATAATTCTCACAGACAAATTTGCTTAATTCTATTGTTTTCCTAAGAGACAGTCCAAACAGTGAGACAGAAATGCAAATGCCAAAACAAGGGTTTGTATTTCCAATAGAAGAAAACAACATTGACTAAACAGGAGCGAACACATTCAAATAAACTGGACATGTAAAGCATATACAGGCAATACAATATATTTTAACTTTGAAATCGATAACCAGGAAAAATTATCAAAACAACCACATAATTTCCTGGTCGTGGAAAAGCATTACAAATACAGTTGCAAATCAACAATTGGAATTCGAAGGCGTTGAAGCTAGATTGAAGAAATTGACAATGAAATCACCATCTTAAAACTAAGGTAAATCAGAACCAATGTCTCCCTGAAAGTTTTCCTTTAAATTATAACATGAAATGTATACAAACATATAACAAAATTCCAAAATAGCACACGAACAATCACATAAGCTGACGGTTGACAAACCCTAGGTGAGGGTTTTGGGAAACGACTCCCACACATTCAAAGTTATAGCCCATAGTCACACTAACATGAAATCATACGATAAAAGAATGGCCTAGATGTTGGCTACAACCGAGAGCCACATTGACCATGCACCGAGGGAAAACAAACCCTCATACTCACAGACCTATTCTGAAAAAGAAAAGATTGAAGACTAGTTACATTGGCAGAGCCTACTAGGCAGAGACCGACATGTTTGCACTGAGTATAACCAACCGTAAACCCCAACACCTATAGAGGATCCAACAAACAGTTGTTAGTGCAAATTGGGAGAGGAAAACAAAAACACAGTGCACAAATGCAAATAGACGAGAGATACATTTTTCATACATGAAGGGTTTGCAGCGAGAACGGAGAACAAACCTCTAACCCATGAATTCCAACCAATGGCTGAGACAAAGGAGTGGCTACATTAAGAACAGAAGAATGAAAGAGGCAAATTGAATCATGGATAGAGGAGGTTACCTGCATTGAAGCTGAAGACCGAAGAGCGCCACTATTACGAGACATGAATGCATGCCAACCACTAAGTTTCACAAACAAGACAACCTCATACTAGAACCCAAGCTCGTGGAACCAAGATCGGTTGAGACAATAGCAGAAAGGGCACAAAAATCTACTTACATAGGTAGTGGTAGAACCATCCTTGGTTGGCCAGCGAACTAGGGCCAAAGACAATCCACACAGGCATAAAAACCAAGCACGCGCAAGAGTCACACTGTCGGACAAGAAAACAAACCAAAAGGTGTGCTCAGAAGTTGCAACACAGCTGCATACACAAATAGCATAATCACACCAGAACAAACCCTCGGCAAACAAATGCAAAATTACTGAATGAGTGAGAGAGGAGGAGTTTTGGCTAAACAAGGAGTGGGAAACGCATCCTGAGGTTAGTACATAACATTGATTACAGACATAAATGCCACCTATCACTTTCCAGAAATATCTGAGAGCATTGGCAATCACAAACAAATCCACTGTTAAATCATATTTAAAATCATTTAATTATTAATAGTCCGAATAGTGTTGGGCTGGTCCCATCATATACACCAAGAACCAACCCCAATTGTTGGAAAAGAATAAATAAATATAACCATATATTGTAATCCATTAATGGGAATTGCCACTACTCAAACTATCAAGACAGAAAGATATATCAAGAAGAAAAATGTAGTAGTGTTGATTCATTTGGATGGTACCCATAATTTTATTCATTGTAAGATAGCCAGGGATTTAATTTCTTTCTATATTAAGAACCAAAATGTCAAGTGATGGTTGTAAATGGAGGAACTATATATTGCTCAAGGAATTTCCATTATATCAATTTAACCATGTGGAAATATGTATCAAATACTCCAATGCTTTCAATTGCAATGGGCAGTGCTGATGTTATATTAGGAGTCTAATGGTTATAATATTTTGGGACAATGGCTTTTAGTTCTCAAGAACATTTATTGAAATTATTTTGGCAATGGATAGGAAATTTATATAAAGGGTATCATGGGAAAACCTAGGAAAATAATTAGCTATAATGGCATGAAAAATATTTTTAGGAAGGAAAAATGAGGGGTAATTGCAAAATCATGCTCACTATTTTTTCAAATATCTAAGTCATTAATTTCTCCTTGTCTCCAAAGATTCCTTGACAATCATTCCAATGTATTTGAGACTCTCAAATGTCTCCCACCTATTTGTGACCATGATAATGTTATTCACTTAATTCTAGGAAGTGTTCCTCCAAACATCAGTCCTTATAGATATTGCTATTCCTAGAAAAATGATATTGAATGTATGGTTGCAAAAATGCTAGAGGCAGGTAAAATTAAACCTAGCCAAAGCTCTTTCTCTTCTCCATAAATATTGGTGCATAAAAAGGATAGATCATGGCATATGTGTCTAAATTATAGATAGATCAATAAGATTACTATTAGAAACAAATTTCGCATACTTGTCATTGAATAATTATTGGACAAATTACATATAGCAATTTACTTCACCAATATGGATCTTCTTTCATCATCAAATTCGAATGAAGAAAGAAGACAATTTGAAAGAACAATCAGAAGTCATGAAGGTCATTATGGATTTTTGGTCATGCCTTTCGACGTTACTAAGGAACTTTCCACATTTCATGGTTTGATGAATTGCAATTTCAAACCCTTAGAGAAATTGTGTTAGTATTTTTTATTGATATACTAATCTACAACAAATCTTAGAAAGATCATGTTCAACATGTTGACAGTGTGCGCAAACTATTTAAGGAAAAATAATTATATGAAAAAACCTCCATATGTTTCCTTGAGATAGAGGAGGTGGAATATTTGGGTCATATTGTGTCTCATGAGGGTGTTAAGGTAGACTCTAATAGAATTAAGCCATCAAGGAATGGAAAATCCCCACAACGTTAAGGCATTTTCAAGAATTCCTCAGGCTGACAAGGGTATTATCAGTAGTTTGTTAAGAATTATGGGAAAGGGCTAGAACCTCTGACAACAATAATAAAGAGAGATGCATTTTTTTGGACCCCAAAACTAGGTAAGGCATTTGAACATCTTAAAGAAGCAATTTGCCAGGCTCTAGTTTTACCTGCACCAGAATTCAAAAAAACATTTATTGTGGAATGTGATGCCTTCATAAATGGAATTGGTGTTTTTTTAATGTAATAAGGAAGATTCCTTTCTTTTGAAAGTCATGCAATCAAGGGAAAGAATTTACAGAAACCTCTTCATGAGAAGGAAATGTTCACAACACTACATGCCTTAAAGAAATAATGCCCTAACCTATATTTAAAGGTAAAAATATATCATGATAGTCTTAAATAATTATTAGAAAAAATTTTATATTTAGAAGAGCAGAAAAATGGTCACAAATATTTTGGGTTATGACTTTGAAATAATCTACAAAAAAGGGAATGAAAATGTTGTTGCAGATGCACTCTCAAGAAGGGGGGAGGATGTGGAGGCATTTCTTTCTGCCAGTTCTATTATCCAACTTGATTGGATAAATGAAGAAAGAATTGAATGGAATAATGATGAAGAGTTGTGGGCACTCATCCAAAAATTGCACCAAGATCTCAGTGCATCTAATGCATTTATCTCGAAAAATTATTCACTATGGTATAGATATCACTTATATTTATGTAACAAATCCCAACTCAAACAAAAGGTTCTTTTCAAATCAAACACCTCTCCTATAGGAGGGCACTCAATATTTTTAAAAGATTACCATAGGGCTAAGAATGATTTTTTTTATGTCCTTAAATTTGATATTCAAAATTTTGTGGATGAATTTTTGGTTTGACAACAAAATCAAGTTGATACAATTAATACCCCAGGTATTTTACAACCATTATCCATTCCAAGTTAGCATTGGGAGGAGGTATCAATGGATTTTATCACTGTTCTACCCAAGTATGAAGGAAATAGTGTCATAATGGTGGTAGTTGATATACTTACCAAGTATGGACACTTTTGTGCACTATTCCATTCTTTCAAAGCTAGTACAGTTATTGTTGCATTTGTGGAAACAATTCAAAATCTATATCGAAAGCCAAAGATTATTTTAAGTGACAAAAAACCCATTTTCATAGGAACTTTTTGGATAGAATTATTATCTTTTCTTGGTACTCAATTAACTTATAGCCCATTTTATCATCCTCAATCTAATGGAAAAATTGAGATAGTGAACAAATGTTTGGAAGGATATATTTTCTACTTTGTATCTAATAAACAAACACAGTGGGTCAAGTGGTTACCTCTGGTAGAATTGTGTTATAACACTTCCTTTCATATCATAACAAAAATGACTCAGTTTATGAAACCTTATGGATAACATCCATCATCCATCACATCATCTCTAAGAGAAAATTCTAAAGTTCAAGCAGTGGATGACCACATCGAGCATAAACAATTTTTCCAACTATTAAAGGATAAACTCACTCTGGTGCAAAATCAAATGAAACAACAAGTTGATCAACATTGTAGTCAAATATGTTTTGATGTGGGTGATTAGGTGTTTTTATGGCTACAACCATATAAAAAAAAATTCCTCAAGAAAGCTCATAAGGATAATAAATTGTCACATAACTACTAGATCTTACAAGGTGTTGCAAAAGATGGGAGCTATGGCATACAAATTGGAGTTGCATGCATCTTCGTGAGTCCACCTAGTTTTCCATGTTTCATGCTTAAAAGAAGGTTATCGGTGACAAGCTCCTAGTTCAAACTATATTGATAGAACTTGACAAGGAAGAAAAAATCATATTGGAGCATGCACTAGTCATAGAAATAAGAATTTTGTAGCTATGGAATCAATCAATTTTAGGGTATCTCATTAAGTGGAAGAACTTACCTACTAAATATTCCACATGGGATGAAGAGTATTATATATATAAGCATCCATAACTACTCAAGCATTGAGGACACCTCTTTTTTGAAGGAGTGGGGCATTAGATCCCTACAATACTAGTGTAGGTCCTATATTGTTGTTTTTGTTCCCTTACATCATTATTATTATGTAGGCCCTAATTATATTTCTACAATTTAGACTCCTATATATACCAAGGATATATTTTCATTTGATTCATTAAATAATTGTTCCTTTATGTGATTTAAAAGGAGGTTTCACCTTAAAGTGGATTATTATGAAGTTGTTGATATATATTTACTACAACAATTATTAGTTATAATAAAAAAATCCATCCCAGTATGGAATATAATAACAAAACTCTTCCCACATGGGTCGTTAGTCCATAAATTTCACATCACTCCCACAATATTCAATTCCCTTAAAAAAGGGCCATCTTGGAATTCATGGCTTCAATTAATAAGTGAAGGGAGAATATGCCTCATGATGCCACTATTCTCCTTGATTTGAAAATGGTGGACTTCAAAAAACAAAATTTTGAATCAGGCTGGAGCGAATTTCTTGGGATATCTAGTGAAGTCCCACCCTTGTACTAAGTTAGGTCTTAAATTATTGGTATCTTACTTTCAATTGAATCCACCACTCCAAATCCCCCTTCTTGATGAGTGTCTCATACGTTATTTGTGCCTTGACCACCATCATGAAGGAGGTTTGCTAGCTCATTATGCTACTTTCCATTTATTTCCTTGGGTATTTTCTAATAATTATATGATTATAGGTTCTCACTAGAACCATAATGCTTTAGGAACATGGAAATTTCACTATATGTGGTGTGACCCTAGAATGGTGTCTCGTCTGTTTCAAAATATGGTCTATGAGTTTATATATATCAATATATATCCTTTTCTTATTCGTAGTAGTGAGTACTACATCAGACTTCATTTTTCCTTGTATATGATGTATTTTAGTTTTGGTTTTCTTTGTGATCTGAGCACTTCTTATTTCTCCATGTTGGTTGTTATGGCTTGATGCTTATCATGTTTAATTCTTGACCAGAATATGACAATAAGATCTCACTGGCTTATTATAAGCACACCCATGGTGAGACTAAGAGGTTACAAATATGAGTCCCCTATATATGTTGACATTTTTCAACGTAAGTGAAAATTAATACAAGCATGCAATACATCAAGTACGACCTAAAATATAAACATACAAAAAATATATAAAAAGAAGAAACAAAAAAGAACAAAACAAAATATGGTTGTGTTGTTACTTGATCCATGATTTTTTCTTTAATTATTATAGTAAACATTTTTTTTTGTAAACTTGATAGTACTTTCACTATTTATATTATTTGTCCAAAATCAAGTCTTCCATTTGTTCCAGATGGCCTCAACCTGCCCGGAGGAAACCAAGTGGCCACCTGTCAGCATTAAAAGCTGTCCAAAATTTAAATAAGTCTTTCTCTATCAGCCTAACAACATTATCTATACAATCTATACTGTAATACAATTTTAACAAGTAAAATTTGTTCGTCATGGAACTTCAACAAAATGTAGCTAGACGTTTGTTTCATTCCTCATCCGAGGATATCACTGGGGCTAGCACTTTGGTGCTGGAACCCAACATCTCACTCCTCTTCATATCCTGCAGTGTTTGTTAATTTCTCCCCAGTGCTAAGTTATTTCGATAAGTTTGGATCTGGACTACCGCTATCTCCCTAAGTAACTCTGCTTTGATGGGATCCTTCTCTTTGGTTTCCTCCTATACCTTCAAACCTCTGCTTGCTGACTATTCTCTATTGAGAGTCCTAGCCTGGGCCACCACATTCTTCATGACCCAGTATTGTTGGATCGTTTGTCTGAAGAGTGTGAGTCATCCGTGGGAGTTATCTGGGTCATGAACCATGTCCTCACATTCTTCCATGGCAATGTATTAGTTTCTTATGTGTCATTTAGTTCTCGCTCCCAGCCAACTATTTGGGCTCCGACCTCTGGTCGATTCCCTACCATGTATGCGTCAACAAGGATTTTCATGTTTTTCTTGTCCTGTCTTTTTCCCTCTCTTGCTTTGCTCTCTGTTGGAGCTTCTCACCACCCTGCAATCTTTTTTTTTGTGTCTTTCTTGCCCTTCCTGGTCACTTACTTTCCATCTCTTACCACATTGTCTTCATCGTTGTTACTATTTCCTTCTTTCCTTTTGCTAGCCTGCACTCTGTACTGGCCATAGTTTATGGTGAAACCTATCACATAACCATAAAAAGTATCAGTGTGTTATTGGAGTAACACCCAGGCAATTTTCCAATTAACTGAGCCATGTTTTGTATCCCACTCAAGGCCAGACGACTCGAGATTTTTTGAGGTTCCTTTCAACTTACCCCTCATTTTCTCATGGTTTTGGGTTCTGCTGACCCTCTCTTCTTTTATCCTTGGGTTAGTCTGACTTCATCGTCTGTCACTTAGACAACTCAACATAGGAATCCTCACAAGACCACCACCAGGGTAGTCTGAATTGTTATTTTGTACATCACAGGGAATCTTGACCATGGAGAGGCTATCCGGGGGCCTAAATAGCAGGACCATGGCCATGTTCTTCGCAGCACTAGGTAAATCCTTCTTTTTTCTCTTTTCTCTATCCTCTTTATTCTATGTAACTCTCTATTTTTTCTCTATGATTTACCCAAGGAGTTCCCAGCAAGATTCACAAGGGTTGTGGTTTCTTGAATTTAATCTCTTGAGGTTACCATGGTGGAATCCTCTCTACTCTTGGTGCCTGCACCATCCCCTCCGAGCCTCATGCACCACCTAGCTGGAGCGAGATTCCTCAGCTTAGCATCCTTGCCAGGTTTTCTCATATTTCCTCTGCTTGTTCCTTTCTTTTTGAGAACCTTCTTCAGTGCCAAGGTTTTAATTCTATCATCACTCCTTTAGAAATATATATTCTTCACCCAGCTAGGATTCTAGAAGTTCATGGAATCAACATTAACGAAGTCCCTACCTATCCTGGCCACCTTCCCTAGTCTTATAATGAATGGCATCCCAATTATTGTCAGGTTTAAGGGTAGTAGAACAACATATTGACTATCAGAGCTGGCGTTGTTGCTATCCGCGGGCTGCGTCATCATTCCTTTGCCACCTTTCTTCGCTCTTGCGCTCTTTCTCACCTTTTGGATGCAACTACCTATCGTCTCTCTTCCCTTATGTTTTATTTGCATTCCCATTCTATCCTTGCACTTCTCTACCACCTGTCTATCACATTTACTCTATTCCCTAAGCCGCCACCTTGGGATGATGACCCTCCATCCTTCCTCACGCTAGCTCTCATTAACTCTTGCTTGCTTCTGGCTTCTCTTGTTGTGTGTCCTCTTCCTTTTTCCTGCCACTTGCTGGCATCCTCCTACCTACCCTCCCGTTGGCACCCCTGCCATCCTCGTTGTCTTCCTTTCCTGGCTCCACCAACCTGCTCTCAGGGTCTACTCCTTCCCTACCCTGTCTGTCCACTTGCCCTTACCCTGTACTCTCCCTCCACATCCCAAACTTATTCTTGTCCTTGCACTTGTGTGGACGATGCTTTCCATTTCTCAATCCCATCTCCACTGACCCACCTCCTACACGTTGCTACACCCCAGTCGAGGGATTATTATAGTAAACATGATTATAATAGTTTAGATGTTTTTTATAGGATTTGGTGGATTTTTATAGTGACATCCAATGTACTTTAGGTGCATAATATTGATCTCAGCATATGTCGATAAGCCTTGCTTGGCATTTCCACTTGCATGATGATCATCTATCTTATCTTCATTGTGCCTTAGATACAATACCATCACGTTGTGAAATTATCCATTTCTTATTGCATGTGATAAATTAAAGAGCAGAGCATACCCTCAATGATTCCCTAGAATAGCTCCTACTTCTCCTTTTGGTGTCTATGTTTCAATATTTTCTGGGACTGAGGAATCCTCCTATAGAACTACCATGACATGATTTCAGCCTTATTTATCTCTCTTCATCTTGTATCTCGCCATATCTTGAAAATAATCTCAAATTTTTTATGTTTCTTTATATTGTCTAATTCTTATACTACTAATGTCTTTTCTCCTATTGATATGATGTTGTCTCCCCTCATTTTTCTTACCACTACTACAGTTGCACCTAACCTCTCACCATTTGCATCACTTTTCCTCAACCATGAAACCTTACCCTTCATGGAGATATCACTACAATAAGTGGATTTAGCTTGCCAAAGTCTTTGCCTCACTCTTGTTACAATAGTTCCATTGGCCTAGAACTAGATTTGTACCACTCTATACCACCTAGTTCTTCCAAACAAGTTTGCTTTATATCACACTCATGCTTGTTAAAAAGTAAAAGGTGATCAGTTCACTCTTCTCCATATATTGTACTCAATGACTTTGATAAGGGGACAAATAATACTCTTATCTCTTTGTCGGGCTCATTAAAACTTTATAGAAAATACAACTTATCAAGTGCACTTTCAACTCTTTTTTGTGCTTGCTAAAATTCAATGAAAAATACATTATTGATCTTACTTTTTTTCTCCTTTGTGGTCATTAATCTATGAAGAATATGCTAAAAGGAAATGGGTGGGGGGGCGGTTTGGGCTCATTGATATCTATTTTAAAATGTGGTAGGACCATTTGAGTTCCCTTTGCACATATCACCTATTTGCATCATCTTACGATTGGGTTATAACTTTCCTACGATATGTACCATATATATCAGCCATATACTCTCCTAGTTAGTTACTCTTCGAGTCATTATGGAACATGCTTCAATGGCTCATGCATTATTTTATTATAATGTGTGGTACTCATGAGTAAATAATTCCAAGTCACTCTTGCATCATTATATATGTATTCAAGGGCCATTCCACCTTCTTGAGATTTGTTATATTATAATGTGTTTTGACCATCAATTTTTCTTTTGACCTTATACATTAGGGGGAATATATGACAACCCTATTCATCATCCCTAATTTTGATTTACTAACCTACCTGACTTAATAAGCTAAGAAACCCACTCCAAACATTGGGAAAATGATTTTAGGTGCTTAGTTGGTCAAGTAGACATATCATAAGGTGATGCATCACTTGTTGTCAAAAGAATCACCTGTTGTAAACTTGAATAGGTGATGTAAATGTTTCAAAAAATCTACGGATACTAGCACACAGTGATGGAGGTGCCAAACATTCTAAACATGCTAGTTTCTAGGAGAAAAACTCAAGAGGATGGGATGGCTAGTCATATGGCTTAGAATCTTTATTTTATTTTATAGACTATTTATGATCTAGGTATCTTCATTCATCCCATCTTGTATTAATATATATATATAAATATTATATAATATATAATATAATATATATAATATATATATATAATATATATAAAGAATAAATTCTTGAGGTAAAACATGTAGGGACAACAATATAGGTAATGAAATGTTGGTGAAATTATTAAGGATACTATTTGTATTCTATAGGTAGCCTTACTATTGATTTTTATGAAAGGAGTGATTAATTCCAAGGCTTTAAAAGGGATCTCTTTCACCCAAGGTATATTTTAATTGAGAATGAATATTGTCAACTGAAGTCTGGAGTCTAGATGTTTTGATCGTTCAATTTGTTAGAGTAGAATACATCATTTGACCGGTTTTTTTATGCAAATCTATTTGATCAATAGGATGGATTTGATCAATGTTAAAAGAAAAAATGGATTTTTTGTAGTCAACTTTAGTCTTAGGAAAAGGAACTTCGGCTTAAAGGAAAGTTATTTGCATTTCTCCTTTCTCAGTATCAAAAGCAGAGAGAAGTTTGTGTTGTGATGATGTTGGTTGCTTTGATAATTGAGAATAGGTTGTAGCTTTCAATATTTCATTCTTCTTTTTTATTTCCTGATATGTTTCAAATATATGTGGTTCAACTTGATCATGGACTAATTCTCCTGATTGAGATGATTCCACTGGCTCTTGAGAAGCTGGAGATGTTGTTGACCCTATAAATATTTCTTCATTTCGAAGGAAGGTAGTAGCATAAGGACTTGTTAAGACCACTGTATTCTATTCATTTCCTTCCTCCAAAGACTCTTCTGCTGGATTAATTTTATGCCTCTTTTTGTATATCTGGAATTCTTTCCCTTAAATTTCTGAGTGTAGAGGGGAAACAATTTCCCTTGGTATTTTATCCTGCTTTTCATGTGGCACTGGAGTCTGTGATGCTATAGAAGAAAGTTCATGTTCACACTCCTAACATTGGGAAAATGATTTTAGGTGCTTAGTTGGTCAAGTATATCTATCATAAGGTGATGCATCACTTGTTGTCAAAAGAATCATCTATTATAAACTTAAATAGGTGATGTACATGTTTCCAAAAATCTAGGGATATTAGCACAGAGTGATAGAGGTGCCAAACATTCTAAACATGCTATTTTCTAGGAGAAAAACTCAAGAGGATGGGATGGCTAGTCATATGGCGTAGAATTTTTATTTTATTTTCTAGACTATTTATGATCTAGGTATCTTCATTCATCCCATCTTGTATTTAATATATATATATATATAAATAATAACTTCTTGAGGTAAAACATGTAGGGACAACAATATAGGTAATGAAATGATGGTGAAATTATTAGGGATACTATTTGTATTCTATAGGTAGCCTTAGTATTGATTATTATGAAAGAAGTAATTAATTCTAAGGCTTTAAAAGGGATCTCTTTGACCCAAGATATATTTTTAAGCTAATGTATTCTTATTTAATGTGGATTTAATAATTTACGCCCAATTCTGGTCATTTATTGTATTTGTTTGATTGGATCTTTTATTAAACTAGAGATTATTCTTTTATTAAACTAGAGATTATAATATAGATCTAGTACATAAACATAACTAATATAGGATAATATATTTTCTTTTATTGTTATCTTGTGTACATGATACAACCATAAGTAACTGAAGAAATATCTCTAGAGTTGGACTTCTGTTATCAATAATTACACTAGTTAAGGTCACTATCAAAATTTAGAAGTAAAAGACATGCACACACCTTCTCCTCTCTCCATATCTATTAAATAATTCTAGAGGCTAGTTCTATGTAGAATTCGTCAATGGCCCGCCATTTTTTTGTATAAATCTTGTGCAAATATATGTAGATATTCCTTGGCCATTAGAGGAAATCCTAAATAACATTACCATAGGCAATCAAAATTGACATGATCAAGATTAAGTTTTGGACATTGGTAACACAATGAAATATAAATAGATGATCGTTTAAATCAACCTTTATAAGGAATACATGTTAATATTTTGGTTTTGTATGGTGATACATATTGCACCATTATGTTGAAAGATTGTTTTTTAACTACTCAAACTTGCTTGGACTCTGCTTCCTCTTCTACAATTCACCAATGATCCCTAAATCAAGCCACGCAACAACCCATGATTAAGTGATAGCTTCATCAGTATTATGTGTATAATTCCATACTACCATCCCATTCTCAACATGCATTCGATGCACATCACGACATGTTAGTTTAACTTTTGGTAGTATGGTTTCTACCTCTACATCATGTTAGGCCTGTGTTGTGTTATTTGGATACAAATAGGTTATGGATCTCAACACATTCATGGAATTCAAGGGCCTTCTCTTTTAGGGTGGTGTTGTGGTGATCCAACGAGCCTTAAGAGATTTTTTTAAGGGAATTTATGGGTTGGTATTGACCCATGGTTTTTATACCGATTGTATGTAAATCTGGGGTAGTGTATTACATATAAATAATGTTGTACAATATTTAAATATTGTATTATGAACTATTTCGGTAAGACAATGAGAAATAAGTGTAAGGGAAATATTGTATTATGAACTATTTCGGTAAGACAATGAGAAATAAGTGTAAGGGTAAGGGTGGGTAGAGATAATAGAGAAAACATAAAAATGGTTTTATGTTTTATTTATTAATTTCCCCTTGAAAGCATGTGACTTTGTTAATTTTCATAATTAAAGGTTTCTCATTAAATATATTATTTTTTATATACATACTTTTCATTGTTTACTTTTTATTTTTCTTTAAAATGTATTTGCATTTTTTTTGTCAATAACTTTATAATTTTCAGTTTATCATTATATTTTTTCTCTAGACTCTTATTATATGGTAAAAGATAAATAAAATAATCGATATTTTTGTCTAAATAGTTTTAAAAAATAATTCATTGGTTTACCTTTTTTCTCAATATGTGTATACGGCAATGGAACATTAGCGCTCATAAATAATTAAAAATAATATAAATATACTAAAAAGAGAAAAGAAAATATATCATGTACATAATTACATTACTTATATGAGAAATAAAAATTGAAATGTATATAAGAATCGTAGAAAGTAAATATAATAAAAATATAATTAGATGTTACAGTATGTCTTCCCTCCTTTCCTTGCATCTTCATAGGTTTCCTTATATTACTTTTATATTTTATATTTATACTATTTTTTATGTTTATGTTAAGAGTGCGTATTTAGGACCCCCAGATCTAGGTGCATGCTTGTCTCATGCCACATGCATAATCAAGGAATGATGCCACCCTCCACTTAGTGTTTTTCACTCTCCCAATGCCATAGATGGCCTCCATGTATCATAAGTTCATAATCTTGGCTCTGCAAGACATGTTCTCAAATACATGAATTAACAGCTCACCTGCGTCCCCTTGGTGTTTATTTCTCCACTACATGGAAACTACACATCATCTCCCTCTTGTTGTTCTAGTCAAAACCTAATTTATCTGGCTTGCCAATCTTGGTTCAACATCCCCTATCTCACACGATCCACACTCATAGTCCTCTGTATCCCTTTTCTTTGCCATGGACCGTGAGAGAGGTAGAGGGCATCAAACTAGCCATGGAATGGGAAGAGGTCATCACCCGACCACCTTCGAAAATAATGTGGAATCAATTTTTTTTTATAATGACATCCATCCTCATATCACTTGTTATGTGCTCGAGCTCGAGGAGGCAAAAACTAGACATGGAAACTATACACTATGGGCTCTCAACAATTTACTAGCTTGTGAGCTCAAGGAGTGCGAGAAGGAAAATTCATGGATCACTTGTTGGACTTTTGAGCTCTCAACCTATCATAGCCACCCATCCACCTTTCTTAGGTGACTCTCCCATGACCTTGAAATTGATTTCCCTCCCAATATTTCACTCCCCTCCTCCCTAGCTCCTTAGCCTTCCAATTCCTCGCCCCTATGCTCCACCTCTCCCCTTATTTTCATTGCCCCTATTTATGTTCCCTCTCTTGTCTACGGAGTCTATTCCATATATGTCATGTGTATGGAAAGGATCCGATAATCATTGCCTCTTATCCCTACCCCACTCCCTTTGGGTGCTACATAATTGAAGATAATCGAGATGAAGTAAGAAATACATCCATGTCCTCCAGTGTGACTCAAGCTCATCTCCAAAAAGTAGACCATTCAATAGCCTCTGGCTAATTTCTCAAGTACTACATGTTTGTCACCAAGTTGGTCCATTTTGGCATTTCAACTCTTGCATCAAGGCTGGTCAACTAGTGGTCCAATGCCACCTAGTCCATAATAGGAAAAAATTCTCTTTTTATGACTTGTTTAAATCTTGTGTTTCCAGCTATTATCTCTAGCTTCCCCTCTCAGGGGCAGAGGATTTGTTGCATCTCAATCTTTGGTTTCCCCACTCTGGGGTAGATCTTTCTGATGGGTGCAGGGCGTAGGTCCCCCATGATCTCTAGACTGTATGCTAAGTATTTTACACTATTAATATAATGTGTATATCTTTGCTTACAAAAAAAAGTGTGTATTTAGAATATTTAACATAATCTCATTTATTAGTAAGATGATTTGAATTCTAATATTTTTAGTATTTTTGTGCCGAAAGATATTCTACAATTAAATATGAGGGAGATGTTGTCATGTAGCCTTATATACAATATATAATATATATATATATTTGTGTGTGTGTGTGCGTGTGTGTCTGTGTGTCATGTCAATCAATATCTCTTTGGAGTACTTTGAGTGAGACCAAATATCAAACCTAGTGACTGCCATTATAACACTAAGAGTATATCTGACAACCCATAATCTAGACATACTAGGAATTTATGATATATAAAGAGGGGAGACTCCATAAGGGTGGCGGAGTTTACTACTTGAGTCTTATCACTATCGGCTAAAGATGTCAACCATTTCAAAACTAGGTGGAGGGAATAAAATAATAACTATATTAAAAAATTAAAAAAAAATAGCCCCTTGAAGATTCAAGGTTCAAATCATTTTATCACAATGAGCCAAAGATACCCCCCCACCCAGATTTGAAACTAGGTATAGGGAATTAATGATTTTTATATTAACAAAATAAAGAACACAACCTCTAAGAGGTTTGAGGTTCAAATCACCTTATTATGATGTGCCAGAGATGTTCCCCTCATTCGATAATGTGTGCAGGGAATAAAATAATACTTATATTAACAAATGAAAAAATGTAGTCCATTGGGAAGCTCAATTGTCAAGTTCCATGAAAATTAAGTGTTATTTACAAATGGATTCGATGTTCAAACCCTCCAAAAATTGAAGTGTTATATAGCAAGAGATTTGAGGTTCAACTCCCCCATGTGTATAGAAGGGGCATACTTAGGCACCTAAGGGTTATGCATAATTCATTTCATGTTCAAGGCCAACTAACAAGAAATCAAATAACACCCAACTAAAAGTTCATAAGATGTGTTAATAAGCATACTTACCATTCTAAAGCTTAGTCGAGGGTCGACCTGAATCCAAGGGAGTCATGATTTTATCAAGAAAGATTTCTAGAAGTTGGCTTAGGAGGATTACATCCCAATACCAACTAACAAAGGTGAGAGATAAAATTGCGTTAACCCTCTCCCAACATTCACCCAAGGTGTAAGTAACCTTTTTCAAACACGCACCCTCTAAGCTAGCTAAAATGAAGAATCCCGATATTTTTTTCTAGCATGAACGATATTTTAGACAAATATTGTAATTCCTTAACTGCTTTATGATAATGCTTGTATATAGTAATTCAAGTAATTTATTAACAATAACAAAAGGTATTTTCCATAAATAAAATATTTCAACATCCATATTAAGTAACATAATTTTATATCACATATATATAGAGGGTGTTAAAGTCATCAGAAATAATTACTTTTTTGTATTTCATGTTTAAGATAGAATTTGCAAGTGATATTTCAAGAAAAATATTAACAACAAAAAAAATTGCATCATTCAATTTTCATATGAATCATGTTGTAATTTATTGCTTCCTGATAGTGTTTGCATATGGTAATTCAAAAAAATATTAATAACAAAAAGGCATTACCCACAAATAAAATATTTCAATATCAATATTAAGTAACAAAATTTTATATCAACTTTATATAGATAGTGATAAACTAATTGAAAATAATTGTTTTTTATATTTTTATTTTTTAGTATGAATGATATTGTAAAACAATATTGTAATTCCTTTACTATTAGAAAATATTCCAAAGTCTGTTATAAATAAAATATTTTCATGTCCTTGAAATTTAGTTCCTAGGGTGTAGCTGGATCCACAAAGTTTTATATCAACAAGTAAGACATGGAATAAGTTATGATTTTTGGGGCATGTGGTATTGAAAAGCCATGGTATTAGCTCATGGTATTGTGACAAAGTATATTTACACATTAGGAATCTCCGAGTTAAAGTGTCAACAAATCTCTATGGATGAGAACTTTGTTATATGTTTTTCCAAATAAAATATGTTTAAATTATATATTAATTATTTTATAAATATAATAATAATAATTCAAAATAAAGTTATAATTTAGTTAGTTTTATGATATTATAAAATAAGTTCTTTCATGATTATTTAGATTGTTTTCTAACATTTATTACCTATTTGATTTATATAGTTGAGCTACTATACAAAACAATTGAAAATAAAAATGAAAGAACTTATAGTTAAAACATTTTATTGAT
>APFE030215251.1:37856-56978 GCA_000404065.3 Pinus taeda
TTGCAACTCCTGATGAAGTTTTAATCAAAATCACAAGACATAAACCTACTCTACTTCACTACAGATATTAATTCACAATTTTGAACAAAAATCTTAGACATGTAATAAGAAATCACACACATGCAAATAATATTGTTCTTAGGGATTAATCTGATAAATAGAGATGTATTACAATTTTTTTCTCAACTGAGCACAACCTGAAAGTGTGTAAGCCGTCTCTCTTCTCACTCGGAAGCTCTGGCCCAGACTTAGTCAATTTCTACCTCTTCTGAAGCCCCTCAACCAATTCTTCAATAAATAAGGCCCTATCTTCGATAAATAAGGCCCTATTAATTAGGAATTTCCTCCAAAATTCTTCTGCAATTCCTAAGGGTTGATCACCTAACCTCATGAAACACTTAGCTAGTTTACAACTGTTGTCTAATTGCCTTTGGAACTCCACCACAACTGGGAAACTCAAATTATTTGCATGCATGAGCTAATTATTAGTTGATTAATCAGTTGACTAGATGATCTATGAGTTATACTAATGTCCCACTAATTGAATGACCACCAACTACTTCTATTAATAATTAGAACTACTTTAACTGATTACAACTAAAATTAACTCAACATAGGCTCCTAAAATTTAGGAATGACTATGTACTACTAAACTTCATGCTCCCAACTTGAATTAACTGAGCTAGCTAAGTGACAAGAGCCATGCCACCTTAGTTAACTCCTCCAAGTTGTCTGTTGATGAGGAATTTCAAATTTTCTCAATTTCATCAAGCAAAATCAAATTGAGAATTTCTTGTTTCATTTTACGACAATCCCTCTCAGTAAGAAAGGGATTATCAACTACCCCAATCCTGCATCTATGGAATGTAATGTAGCAACACCTCTCATTTTTCTTTGTTACTAAAGCAACATCTTCAACTGAGAAGCATAAAAAGAATATTGAATCAATTGTGTTTACAATTTTCTATTGGGAAAAATGTGTTTTTGTTGACTCTTCTACTGAGCCTCCTTCTCTATTGTCAACACTTCTCTGCACTCCTCAATATCTGACTGAAACTGATCCTCCTACTATTGAATACTATGGTCCCCCGCAGCAAGGTAATGATCCATGAGGAGAATACCTTAACGGACCCTGCTGCAATTTTTTTGCACTCCCTGGGCTAGGGCTCTACGCCACCCCACCTCACACCTAGAGTTATGGATGCATGTGCTCCCTATTCCCACGTAGTTCAAAATATTATCTTACTGGAGGTGTCTGACCAGTCCTCTTCATCATCATACTCATGGTCATCCCAACTGGAAATTGGTTGAGGCTCCATCTTGAGAGCTAAATCATGCTCCCTCCCTTGCTCCTCAAGTTTATGGATGCATCTTCCTCCAATGTGTAGAGGCTATCGACCCTGACACCAAATTGCTTGAATTGACATGAAGCAAGATGCTTGAGGTAGGTCTTCCGATCTTTGAAGACTACCTCATAACCTTTGTCTTCAATCCTCAGTTTGTTCATCACATCAAGTATCCTAGCTTCATTCCTATTTCTGAATAGATCATTGAGGGTCTTCCACATATTAAAGGGAGTTTCTTTTCCATGTAATTTCGAGACTATGTGGTCTCTCACACCCTCTACGATGTTCCTCCTTGCTCTACATATATGTTTCTTCCATTGAGAAAGGTTTTGGGCATCCACTGATCCTGATTTTGGAACATCTATCTTGCTATATTATAGGAACCCTTTGTCTTCCAATACCACCTCCATGTAATCCTTTCATGCAACCAAACAAGAGGTACCTTCCAAGGCATACTCTAGCCTTAGTACCTTGAAGGCCATCTTCTCAACTCTTAAGAAATTCTGCTGCAGTGAGCTCCAAATTCGAATTCGAACCTTCTGAGAAACAACTTTGGAATTCATGTTCTAATGTGAAAACAACTCCGATACCATGTAGAAATTATTTGTAGATTTGCAAATGCTCATGAAGTTTTAATCAAAATCACAAGACACAAACCTACTCTACTACTCTACAAACATTAATTCACAAATTAGAAAAAAAATATCAGACATGTAATAAGAAATCACAGACATGCAAATAGTATTTTTCCTAGGGAAAGTAATCTGCTAAAAAAACCCAATGACTTCTTATTCTAATTTGATGAATAAATATGTATTACAACTGCTTTGCTCAACTTACCACAATCTGCAAGTGCATAACTCTACTACTCTACAAACATTAATTCGCAAATTAGAAAAAAAATATCAGACATGTAATAAGAAATCACAGACATGCAAATAGTATTTTTCCTAGGGAAAGTAATCTACTAAAAAACCCAATGACTTCTTATTCTAATTTGATGAATAAATATGTATTACAACTGCTTTGCTCAACTTACCACAATTTGCAAGTGCATAACGTATCTCTCTCCTGACTGAGAAGCTCTGAACCATACTTGGTCAATTGCGGGCTCTTCTTGAGCTCATATTTTCTTGCCCAATTCCATAGTAAATAGGCCCCTATTAATTTGGAATTTGCTCAAAAATGCTTTAGTAATTCCTGAGAGTTGATTACCTAACCTCATGCAACACCCATACACTCAACTAGTTTACAACTCGTGGTTAAGTGTCTTGGAAACTCCACCACAACTCTTGATCACCTAACCTCATGCAACACCTATATACTCAACTAGTTTACAACTAGTGGTTAAGTGTCTTGGAAACTCCACCACAATGCCGCAACTCTCAAATTCTTTGTATGCATGAGCTAATTATTAGGTGATTTCTCAATTAACTAGATGATCCTTGAATTCTTCATATTCATGAGCTAATTAGTAGGTGATTTCTCAATTAACTAGATGATCACTGAGTTAGACTCATGTGCCACTACTTAACTAACTCAAATTCTTTGTATGCATGATCTAATTATTAGGTGATTCCTCAATTAACTAGATGATCCCTTAGTTAGTCTAATGTCTCACTACTTAACTGACTCATGTCTACTAACAATTAGAACTAGTTTAACTAATTACAATTGAAATTAACTCAACCTAGGCTCCTAAAATTTAGAAATCGCTAGGTACTACTAAACTTCAAGCCCTTAATTTGAGTTAAATGATTAACAAGAGCTATGTCACCTTAGTTGACTCTTCCAAATGATATGCTGATGAAGAATTTGGATTTTTCTCAATTTAATTAAGAAATTACAAATTTCTTGACCGTATGTCATATTTAATTAAGCCAATTTCTTGACCATATGTCATATTTAATTAATTTAAATTTTTTATATGAAATTATATTCATTCAAAACATCTATGTCTACCATTTATAAAGCACCTGCCATTACAATCAAAATAACGATTTGAGTGCCTACCTATTCTGGGCAACCTGGGTCCCTTACACGATGAGGCTGGTTTTTTTAGGAATCTTTCACACTATAGTCAAGATATGTACAACACACGTGATGATATACAAATGATGTGCACTCACATGGAATTCACCACGGAATGTTATTATGTTGAAGTAAATTCTTATACAATGGTCCTTGGCAAATTATTGGCTTTCTTTAACATCCAACCGAATGATGGTTTTGGCACCGATACATAACTTCAAATATACAAGATATTTACAAAACAGGGATTACCAAACAATCAAAGTATTAATCATGAGAACAAATCTCTATCCCATTATATTGCTGAGTATCTCCATGGATTGCGATAGCGATTGTGAAGGTCTAACATAACGTTTCAGATATTGAATTAATTTTTTAGAATAATAAAACTACGGTATTGGCTTTTGAGACTGCATTACAGGATTACAGGAAAAAATCACCAGTTCAAAAAACTAAAAATAAAAATTATGTTACATAATTGGAAAATCGAACTCCAAAACGTAGACAAGGGTGTTGCAGCGTCTGCACTAACTGCACCAACTTCGATGTAGTTGCCTCACTGTTGTAATGAGTTACAGCAAATTCTAACATGCTTCGAAGTCACAAATATGTTTAATTGAATTTTTTTTCCAAGAAATCTGATTGCAGTAGTGTTTACAAATAATTAATGATGTAAATGGATTTAGTATCATTAAAAAATCTAGAAATTTAAATCTGTATTCAAATTCGTAAGAATTTACTTATACTTAAGAATTTATTTGTAGTTCAAATCAATTGAATATTTTGGAAATTTAAAATTTTGAATCTTCGCGGCTGTATTTTAAAATTTATTTATTTTTTTTTATCAAATTAAATCCAATGTGATTAAAATTCTGGAAACCTAAATTCATACAGTATTCTGGAACCTAAATTTTAAATATTTATTTATAATTAAAATAAATTGAGCACTTTGAAAACCTGAAATCTTGAATTTTCATAACGGTAAACCAAATTTTAAAATTTTTTTAACAGATTTTAAAAAATTTCTATCAAATTTTATGAAAATCATATTGAAGTTTCTATTATTTTAGTAACTGGACTATTCAGACCAGCTAATTACCCAGTAAGGCGTTCCCCTCTGAAATCAACTCCCCAAATTGTCATGTGTACTTGTTTGAGCCATTGGATCAAATGTTATACGATTAAAACGTTCCAAACCGTTGGATGTAGTTTAGGTTAATTTTTTATATTATTTCTCACAGTTTTTTTTGCTGCTTCAAATCTCGCTGAGCAGGGCGCGTCCGTCTCTGGGCATCCCACTCCAGTCGCTTGGAGGTTGATGAGCTTTTATCCCAGCGAGGGTTTTGCAGACAGAGTTTTTAATGGATCTAGCCTTTAGATTTCATCCCAGGGAAGAGGAACTGGTTGGCTCAACCTCTGGACTAATGCCTGGAAGGCACTCCACGCTCTTGGAGCCGCAGATGACCTTCGTCCAACCCATTTTCGATTAGAAGGGTAAGATCCTGTGACACTGCCCTGTATTCAATACAATTGAATCGAATCAACCCTAATTCATGCATGGCCATCGCCATGGAGGTTTCAGTTCACAGATGAATTCATGCATGGCCATAGCCATGGAGGTTTCAGTTCACAGATGATCTGCCTGGAGGATGAAATGAACAAACAAATTCCATACATAGTCCCTGGAAAACGGTGAGAATTTCCCGCTTTTAATAATCTTAATCGTTACAAATTATGATTGATAACAGAAAGTGGTTGCAAAGTTGTTAATTTATTGGTAAATGTCTTCTGCCTCCATGGCTCTACCCAGGCTACTATTCATAGCGATTACAGCACCAAATGTTGCACAACTCGGCACAAACCCTGCCTCCTGCATTTTAATCATATAGCATTTTGCATCATCCGGTAATTTTGCAGCAGCAAACATCTGAATGAGAGAAGTACAAGTGCATTTATCACGTGAAACTCCTTCATTATCCATGCTCTCAAACAATTTTCGTGCCTTGTCATAAAGTTTTGTGATTCCATAAGCCTTAATCATAACATTGTATTCCAATACACTCAGCTTTGCTCCTCTTTCTGTTTCACAACTGTAGCCGAATACCTTCTCAGCATCCAACCAATACCCCATCTCTCCATATGCATCGATAATGGCAGCGTAGCTCTTGGAGCTGATTCCTCCAAGAAGTCGAAATCTTTCAAACCAGGACCATGCTTTCATCAGCAACCCCATCTCTATGCACATTCTGATAATAACAGGCCTTGAGAAGTCATCCACATGAAGCCCCAATTCATCCATCTCCTGGACCAGGGATTCAGCTTCTCTAATCATGTGTTTCCCACAAAGTACACGCAACAGAGTTCTATAAGTTACAATATTAGGTTGAACTCCAGTTTGTTTCATTCTGCTGAAATAAGTTAATGCCATGTCCATATTATTATTTTCGGCATTCATTGCTATAAGAGTATTGTAAGTCATAACGTTTGGCGGGCACCCTGTTTCCTCCATTTTATTCATGAGAACCTTTGCTTCTTCTAGATGACCATATGAACCACAAATATGAATCATAGTATTAAAAATAACAATGTCAGGACAAATACGTGATTTGAGCATCTCCGAGAAGGCATTTGAGCATTCCCCGATGCGACCTGCCTTGCCATACATATCAATCAACATATTATATGTGAAAGCCCGCTGTGGCCTATGAGTTTGGGACCACTTCCTGTAAAACTCTTCCGCGTGGTAAAACTCTCTAGATTTCTTGTACATATGAACAACAGTATTCATGGTCACCTCATCTGGTTGGAGCCCTTGTTGTTCCATGTGTTGGAGCCATTGCAGGGCCTCTGACTTGAGGCCAGCCCTACCATAAACATCTATTAGGGTGCCATACGTGTTATTTGTGGGCAGCAACTCGTCCTTCTGTTTGGTCATTTGGGTCCAACAATCCTCAAGTTCATCCCATTTTTTAGCCCTACCAAGAATTCTGAGAATGACATTGTAATGAATGACATTTGGATTGTAGTCTTCCTGCATGTGAAACCACTTGAAAAGGGCAAGGGCTTTTTCCCAAGTGGGTTGCTCTATGAGAATTATTGTCTGCTCTTCGGGGCTTATCTTGTGCTTCCAGGGCTTTAAGGCTTCCTCTATGTTATCCCAGTCACTGTTTTGTAGAGCCTGCAAAATCGACGAGATGGAGCTTCCTCTGTATTTCCTTCTTGTTGTTGTTATTCTGTTTCTACTCTTATTGTTATTAGTAGTAGTGACATAATCATCATTTGGTTGGGTGTGGGTATGATGAGGTGCCTTAAATCCTCCTGTAAACTAATGTTAGGCCCCTATACTACTAGAGTAACCCCTTATTGTTATTAGTACAACCCACTTATTATATTGATGTACCCATGTAGCACCCATATTGTTACTAGTGTGCCCCATAAAAGCCCACTATTATTATAATTGTGCCCTTACATTATTATTGTTATGTCGGCTCTGGTTATGTTATGAGCCCTTAGACTCCTATATATAGAAAGGAGGTCTTTTCATTTGTATCATCCAAGAATTGTTCATTTATGTAATGTAAAGGAGGTTTCCCCCTCGAAGAGGCTGAATTCTAAGGCGTTGATCTATCTTTTCTATCTTTTCTTGAGCTGGTTTCATAACAAAGAATTAAGGAAAACGTTTGAGGCACTCACAGTTACTGAGGATGAGACCTTCACTCAGTACAAGGCTCAATAGAAAAAGGTTATGAAAGCACAAGACAAACTACAAAACGCTAAAGATTAGTTGGAGACTATCTACTCTCTTTATTTAGACAGCCTGTCATGCTGAGCTCCTTTTACAAACTATGCATTATTTCTCTTGGAAAGGTACCTCTTACTGAAAATCAAAGTTGTAAAGGCTGGCAAGTCTGTGGAAATCAAAACTACCCTAGACTTTGTCAAGTGCTTCAGAGAGAAGAACGAGAAGGTACATTGCCTCATATGTGAACTTTGCATGCACAATTTCTTTGTGGAAGATGACATAGACAACAACCCTGCCCCCTTTATAGGGGATGTCCAATTCCAGACATTTCTTTCTTTTGCTACTAACCAACTCAAGTGGGCCAAGGCTCACAATACTTTTAGAAAGTTTGAATATAGCATCGACCTATGGGTTAGGGGGGAACCTACAAAACCCCTACATCTCTTTATTAAGCACAAGAAATTTATGAAGCAAGCTGGTGTTGTGGGCCAATTAGGGCCATTCCACACATATATTATACAAGCTAGAAAGGAGTACTTCCAAGAGATCAAGGATGAAGCCTTGTTTGCTTCTAGACAAAAGTCAGAAATCTCCAATAATACAGTTATAAATCGAGAACCATTTGGATACCATAACTTTAAAGCTGCCTCCTCTCGTTTCCATAAATACAGTAATATGGTCTTAACCATGGGGCCTGAATGGATAGGATGTCGGTATAGAACCCCAATCATATGGTATCCTCTAGATAAGTATCGTAGTGACTACAACTTGAAGGATCAAGAAGTAAAATAGGCTTTCACTGAAATTAAGAAGAAAAATAGCTTTAGAGTTTATAAGGAGGAGGTATACCCTATCTATTCCCTAACCCAGCTGCACATAAACCATTTAATTGCATGAGCACATGCAACGAGGTAAGTTGGGGAATACGCTGGGTCAAGAAAAAAGTATGTTTCCTCCTTGGTAATAGATTTATTTAGCACTCATCCTCACATGATTATCTTTGTTTATGGATAAAAGTAGAAGAAATAACATCTAAAGTTGGGTAAAAGTAATTAATAACAAATTAGACGAATCTAAGCAGGAAAAACTGATTTTTACTATCTTTATGTGGAGAAGACGCGAATGGGACGATAGCTGTTCAATTGGTAGAACAACATCATCTCATACAGGAAAAAGACAACGTCAGAGGCAGGGTAGGATGGCAGAAGACTGGGCAAACCAATGCTATTTTATGACATAATCAGATCGAATATTGTGAAATCCTCAGGATCCCCTGATTCTGAGGATCCAATTTTATCTATTTAATTTTCTAATTGTTATGTATAAGGTTGAAAGAAAAACTACACAACTAGTTCAGAAACTCACACTTTATAATTATTCTTTTGGACATATAATATTGTTACTTTGGTTATGATGTAACTCTGTTATTTGTTTTAATGAAGAAGGTTGTGTTTAAATCATAATTATATTCTGAGTATCTCATAGTGAATACTTCTAGTGACTCTGGGCCTAGTTAAGAGAAGATATACTACTTCGCTTGAGCTATAATCTTTTTTGTTTTATTCTTTACTATTGTTAATGTTAAGTTAATATCATTTTGATTATCATGAGGATTGTCGATTCTGATTTGCTTTTGTTGTTCATTTGAGATTCAAATTTATCCATGTGTTATACATGAGTAATGCTTTTGGTTGGATTGGTTATGTTAGTTCCAACATTATATCGTTTATTCATTCCAGGCAATGTTATCATAGATTTCAGAGATAGAATTGATTGCTTTTCGTAATATAGTTATTTGTTGTTCATATATCATTTTTTGTTCAATTATGATTTGTTGTTCAATTGTCGTAGTTCTCTTTAATGATTGAGTGAGTTAGTTTCAATTCCATTTTAGACTTCCAAGTGTGATTCTTTATAGTTGTATTTAGATTCATTTGCTTTCATGATAGGTTAAGTAAAATTGAAAAGTATGTTATGAATTTCTTTCAGAGTTACTTATTTTAGAATTGTTTGGATTGATTTTGAAGAAGATAGTCATTAGCAATTGCAACGATTTATTATTATTTAACCTTTGAATTCAATGCATATATAGTGTTGACACTCTTGAAATAAAAAGCCTTGACTTGGCTTGACAATTAATGCAGGATTTAAGATTGCCTATAAAAAGACATCTTAGTGCACCAATAGCATGGAGACATCATCATATATCTCCAGACCTAGACTTTCTAGCCTAATATCTCTCGCTCTGACTAGCGATATATCTAATATAATGCTAAAAAATCTATTATAATTGGTGACTCCACTAGGGATCGAGCACTCCCATGCACTTGTCCCTTCACTATGCCTGCGCTATAGTGCACTCTCTCTAGTTTTTCACCTATGCTAATTCCTTGTACCTTCACTTCATGCACTTTCTCTTGTGCTTCACCTACGCCGATTTCCTGTACTTTCACTGATGTGCACTTGCTCTTGTGCTGCACTTGCGCTATAGTACACTAGTGCCCCTATTGCACCTGCGTTGATCCTATAGAAGTTAAAAAATTTCATTTATTTCCTTACTCTTTGATTTTCTTTGGTTCAATATGTTTTGTTGAGTTCTTTAAGTTTTTCTATGTCTCTGAAAAGCTGATCCCTTGTGTGAAATTGCATGTTTTTTCTTGTATTTTTGCTAAAACAATTTCCCCCTCATTGTTGGGGGGGAAGGTTGGGCTAAAGCTATGTATTAGTCTTAATCGCCTTTGAGTGACATATTTTTTTATCTTTGCAAATTTCACCAAATTTCTTTTTGAGTTATCTGTTAATGAAATCTTAGATCATTGTATTTGATTTCACTAGGTTGCATAATTTTTGTGAAATTTCCTGTACTTACACTTGACTGGTTCTTTTATTATATTAGTGAAAAAACATATTGTTGTGCATAAGTATTCTTTTTATATTGTTTTTTGCTGATATGGAATCATCTTGTGTTCATTTTGAAGAGTTATTTTACATAGATTACATTTGCATAGCTATAATTCTCATTTTCACCAAAGGAAATGAATTGTTCATAGATTACATTGCATGGTTTGACATCATATAGGGCTTTGATTTTGATTGGTATAGTGAAGTTGAGGAGATCAATTGTTGCATCACTTGTTTGTTTCATTGTTCATTGGTTTCTTCTTCCCCTACTTAGGCATTTCATTGTTAAAAGGAAAATGAAAGGAGTTATTTTTATCATATTAGTTGCATAATAGGTGTGTTCAGGTGACATCAAGTTTTGAGCCTTGAAATCAAAAAATAATTCAAGATCGACTCTAAAATTTATTGAATCAATCTAAGGAGCATTTGTAACATTAATGCGACACACATAGAGGTCTAGGATAGAGACATGTTCCTACGTCCTTAAACGTAGGAGATGCCATTATTTGTTAGTGATACA
Organism: Pinus taeda; assembly: GCA_000404065.3. Classification (NCBI taxonomy): domain Eukaryota; kingdom Viridiplantae; phylum Streptophyta; class Pinopsida; order Pinales; family Pinaceae; genus Pinus; species Pinus taeda. The sequence continues at coordinate 48,397 of APFE030215251.1, forward strand.
AATCCATGGGTGATATCTTGTTCCACGTATGTAGGTGTATACGATTGTTCTTCACAGACCTTCAGGTATATCAGATGGCACTCCACACATGAAAAGTATACGAGAATGTGCTCATTGAATGGTTACACATTAGACAACAATACTATAAACTGTGCTTCCACGTACCTTTGAGTATATTTTGGAAGTACCCACTAGGTTTCTATCCTGCCATAGGTAACTAAGCTAGTCGCCTTGTCACTCGTGATAAACCAAACACAACATTATGGGATATTTCCTTCACATACATAAATCCTTGGTTTACCAAGGTGCTATATTACAATTCACAGTGGCAAGGTAAACCATTTTTCCTAGCTACCCCTTTGTTTTATTTTGTGTCTTTAATTCCTAAAATCGATTAATTGATCATGGAACAACATCATCACCATAGAAAAACTCCTTAGTGGATCTTTGGTTGAGACTAATGGAAACATTTATTGAGTCCATTAGTCAAGAAAACCCATCTGATGGGAATCCTAGTCCTTTTCCTTCTTTTGGAAATATTTGTTCTACTTATATGGCAACATTGAACCTTCACAGATTTACCATTGGTTTTTCAGGTTGTTTATTTTCGATCTGAACATCATAAACCACAAGTTGATCTTAAAGTTGGATCTTTTCCTTCTTCACCTAGTGCTTCTTCATCCTTTTCTTCCTCCTTGGCTAATGAAAGTCTTGTTTCTAGTAACTAGGAGGCTAAGAAGAAGAAAAGAACGAAGAAGAAGAAGAAGCAAAATAAGTAGGTGGGAAACCAAGCAACCATTGTTACTAATGCAACTAGTATGGAGAAACCTTATAGTCATCCCTGAAAAGTTAAATTCCATTGCAAGTTATGTAAGGATGACCACCTTCTTAGATATTTCCCTGGTATTCAACAACTATTAAAAGTGTTATCTTTAGGATCACATCAACCTTGGTCATCAACCTCTAGAGATCATGCTGGTGACAAACCATTGAATAATAATAATAAGGTTCATGGGAACAAGGGTAAATTTAAGTTTCCTTGTAGGTTATGTGAAGGCAATCATCATATTCACCTTTGTCCTTATATGGATGAAGCCTAAAAAGTGTTGGACAATCTTACAACTTCTCAGCCACGATTTCCAGTTGGTTACCAGAAGATTTCTCCCAAACCTCCAATAGTTGATAAAGTGATTGATAAGAATTTGTCTCCAATCAATCCCACTCTCTTTGAACATGAATCTCATGAGTTTGTTCCAAACCAACCATCGGTTGAGAAAATGGTTGACTCGATTCCACCGTCCATTGATCGTACCTTTCCCATAGAGAGTGGGTCTCATACCACTCAAGTTATTCTCATTTCTTCATGTTCCAATGAACTAGGGGGAAATCCTCCTATTTCATCAACATAGGGGCAATCCTACCATTCCCATGACACAAGGGAGAAATTATCCCATTCCCATAGCACAAGGGGGGAATTTTCTCGTTCCCATTACACCCACTCCAAGTAGTATGGTCACTTCCTTTGATTGAAGTCGACTGGTAGGATATCGTTTTCCTCCTTACGTGCCCTTCCAGATCATATCATAGGCTTATAATATGCCCATACTTGGCAAAATTATAGAAAAAGGCGCATATGTTAGTATTATTTCCTCAACCACTTGAACAACTTTCGATTCTTCACAGCTTGTGCCCGTTACCCAGAATATGTTGGATTTTAACAAAAGAACCAGTCAACCGTTAGGGATCCTTACTCAGTTTCCTATTACTTTGGGAGAAAAGACTATCTATATAAATGTGATGGTAGTCAAAGGCCCTTTGGATTTTAATTTACTCCTTGAACATGACTATGTTTATGACATGGGAGCTCTTTTCCCTTCACTCTTTCATGTGATGTGTTTCCTGCATTAATGAATAATCACGAACATTGACCATATTTCATTTGTTGGTCCTAATTTGAATCCCAATCAGCTAACATATCTAAATGGTCCTTATATGAAAGTGGTATGTCCCTCTCCACAGATTAATTATGTGGTAAAATGTTCCATGGCTGCGTCTACTAATGATCTAGTAGGTGATATAGTGCATCACGCACTGGGAACATTGAGGCTTGATGTTTCTCTTGGATCCTTTGATATGTATCCCTTCCAAAGCATTTTTCTCCCTCTGATGAGAGATTATTGGAAGCCATGGTCTCTGGGGAGCCTTGATTAATATAATTGGAGATCCCAGAGTAGAGTTCCTTTTCTTGTGTCAAGCTCATAAAAAAATGAAACAAGGTTCCCAGAGCACCATTTGTTTTCTTGTGTCAAGATCCTTAAAAAATGAAATAAGGTTCCTGGAGTAGAGTTCCTTTTTTGTTTCCAACTCATTAATAAATGAAACAAGGACTTCTGAGCATAATTCTTTTCTTATGTCAATCCCGTTAAAAAATGAAACTTATCCCCTTCTAATTTGAGTATTTGATTATATCTCGTAAATTCCCAGTCAAGACTTTCACTTGATGTCATAAACTAACCTTCATTCCATCCACCTATTAGTAACCAATAGTCTACTTAGGTGAATGAAATGAATCTTGGGGGCCATGTGCATAGAATTGAGTCATTATGTTGCGTGCATGCAAACTTATTTCAAGCATAGTTTTTTTTTTTTTTGTTTTAAGCTTGTGTAAAAATGAAACCAATTTCAAGTATAGCTTCCTATGTTTCAAGCTTGTGTAAAAATGAAACCATTCTCATTTTATCCCATGTGATTTCCATTTTTATAAGCCTATTTATGCAAGATGAGCTTTGGTTTTATCATTCCATCGTCACTATCTACTTGGCTGATCATAAGCTTTCACTTAGTATTTTTTACCCTTTACTGAGGAACAACTACGTGAGTGGTCTTATTAACCAGCCTCTTAACATCTACATGGTTTGATTATTTCCATCATGAAAAAAACCAATTTCTACCCTTTATACCACTCATTTCTCTAGGACGGGTCCTCTTTCATCTCTTTCAAACTCCCTATACATGAAAAGATTACCGAGCACTTGCCTTTTCAAATTCTGTAAATGTAAAGACATCTTCCCAGTATAAGTTTAACCCTTTTCTAGACTGGGATAGACTATTTACAAAAAATGAATATCTTAGTCAAACATGGCTAAGAGGTTCTCCTGAGTATCATTTTCTTCCTTTTTGGACTCATGAGACAATTTTACGAAAAGGAACCTTTGGAATTTTCTTTTTCGCCTCTTTTTCAAACTCTCTAAACATAAAAAATGAGATGAGTTATACCTTCGTTGGACTCGTAAAAACATCAAACAAAGATGGACTTGTCGAAAATCATCAGATCAAACCACTTCTTCTCAGGTTTTGTTAAAAATACTGAGAGGGATTCATCCAAAGGACGAACTTACAAATAACCTCCTCAAGCTTGTAAAAAATAAAGAGGTATCGGTAAAAAATGACTCGGAATTTGGGAAAACAAGGTACTTTCACTTATTAATGCTAGTGAGCCACTCTTGAACGTGACACTCTTTCACTTCATCTCCATGGCTATTGGGTTGGGAAATCTTCTTTTTTTTTGGTCCATCACAACATATCAAAGCCTCCACATTTAGTTTTTGGGTCAATTCTTCCAATTGCATCTAGTTTTGGTAGTATGCTCAAGATAAGTCCTTAAGTTTATATATGCTACAATACTTATAAGCCTTCATTTATGTCTACCATTCCTAAACCAGTTCCACATCAACATCATTCTATTTCAAATCTTGATACCCATTTTGTGTAGTTGATCGGGGATACATCAAGGCCCTCCTGCGATGGGTTTCTTCTTTTTGAAATTAACTAATTATCTTGAAAGTTGACTTAGAAACTCCATTCGGTACCTTGGGGCTTGCATACATCAATGGAAAGTTTCCTCGCTCTCAGCGATAGGTTTTCATCATTGGCCTTTAACCAAAATATTTTGTGGTTTTCGACTCCAACTCATTCATTCAGACTGTACAAATTGTGCTATGGTACCTTGAGAGCCATTAAAATTATCAATGGCTTCTCTGGTGTTTGTTAACAACTTTCATAATTGGATGGTAATCATATGGTGTCAACCATGTTCAACTTTAGATCATTTATTCGCATGGTTAGACTCATACATTGGACGAATGAGTGAACGAGATAGAAGACCCCAAATCTAGTTTCATTCATTTGGGCTAGGATTTCAGGGTTAATACCAGATTACAAATTATGATGGCTATGATCATACATAAAATAATCCAAACACAAGTCCACTCCTTGTCGTCAATGGACACAAATTCTTAATCATTGTACATGTAATGTTAGCTTATGTGTTGAGCATGGGTATGCCTCCCTCTGTAGTGATATCATGATGAAAATGTATAGTAATAGATGATGATCTTGACTGATTGTTCTTGATCCATACTTGTCACAAGGCAAAGCACTTTAATTGTCAACTGTCAATACACAATTTATACTTTAGGGGGGAAACTGTTATAGGCCATTTTGTCACATCTGGTCAAAAGGCCTACAAACTAGTTCAATCAACACCCATGAACATTTTTTCATCATCCCTTGACAAATCCCTAAGCATGAACTTTCCAAAAAGTCTGAGTTTTTGGGATTAATTGCTCAAAATCAATGTTTTTAGCTTGAGCACACCTTGTCCCTTTATCCACCCACATTCAATGCTGGTTTCTCCCTTCTCACCAATGCTAGTTAGCACTTGTTATTCCCTTCTTTAGGTGCGCTGACTATAGAAATTTAGGAAAATTAAAAATAATTCTCAAGCTTCCTCTTCTAAAGGCTTCTAAGGGTTGTTTTAACTATTTACCATGGATAAGAATTTCGAATCCTATATGATTCTACCTTGGAGACTTCACCTCTTATCCCTTGAGCTCATCCTCCCATCATATGTGGATCTCAAGCCCATAATTGTAAATCCTAAACTACCATCCTTCTCCTATATATTTATTGCCATCCATAGCATCAAGGTTATCTTTTGGATATTGATAGTGCCCTTATTCTATTTCCTTTAACCTAAAGGAGTCATCAACTTCATGCTTTAGGGTTGATATTGAGTTGTTCTTTGTGACAAGGAAGGACAAGTCAACTTGGGGAGACATCTACAAGATCAACTACTATTTATGGTTGTAAAATCTCTCCTATTTCTATTAATACAAAGAGTATCTTGTTTTCCTATATTTGTTATCTCATGTTTGCACTCAGGTATTTATATTGACACCTAATCATTAGGATTGGGTGAATAAATACAATTGATGTAAATAAATAATAAGAAATATGAACAGTCATTGGGAGATGAAGTGAACAATCTCCTCATGTATAGAATAAAGACCAACCTGAAGGAATAATATGAATTGATTTGGTGGAGTTACTGCCTACCCTGACATGGTATCAGAGCAGGTCCTATTTTTAGTATTCCTGCCTTTGTAACTCCATTTTTCTGCCTATTTTCATGTTCTGCCCATATTTCAAAACTGACACCCCTAACTTGGTATTCTCTCTGGGCTCTCTGCCATAATAATTTTTTGTGCCCTCTTCTCTAGAACGATTTTCATTATCCCTTGTCATGCTAATGTGCACCTGAGTGCTGTGTGAGGGAGTGTTAAGGCTGCATTTGGCAGGTCGAGGTTCTAATCCTGCTGCTGTGGATAGTAAGGCACTGTGGCTTTGGACTAGTGCACATCTGGAGCCTCCACATTGGAAAGGGGAATGAGGAACACTGCCATCGAAGTCTACACGCTATTGGTATACATTTGCACGCTATTGGTATACACCCGCGTTGCTCTTGATTGATTATCTTTAATGCTACTCCATACATACCTTTACGCTGCTCATACATACATTTACATTTACTGCTCCGTATTATGTTTACGCTGCTCCATACATACACTACTCCGTATTACGCTGTCAATTGTATTTATGCTGCCCATACATACATTTATGCTAATCATTTTTTGAGTACTACGTTGAATGAAACGTTGAATGTGTTGAATGTCTTTGCATTGGGATCAGAGCGAAAGGTGATGGTGAAGGACCACCATACCTACATGAAGGACCACCATATGCTTGGTATTGCATATAATTGGCGTTGAAAATGTTGAATGCAGTCAAAGGGAGTTGCTAGATAACATTTTATGTTTGGATGAAAACATAAGCACGTTAATTCTTGTACAATTTTTTTTTGAGAGTAATTGCTTATTTATATATTAGCAAATGTTAAGTGCTATATACCTCAGTTTAGTGCACTGTACAATTTTATAGTCTTGGGTATTGACATTTTGTTGTCTAGTTGAATTTGCTGACCAGTCATATCAGAATTATATTTTCTCCCATTAAGAGTAAAATTTTGCAACAGAAGTTTTTGTTACAGTACGCATTCAATCATATCCATTGTGGGAATAGTTCTCACTAGCAAGGAGAACTATTCTGAGTGGTCTCAGATGATAAAAACACCCTCATTTTCAATGAGTTGTGGAAAGGAGTGTGTATTGGAGACAAAGATAAACAACCAAAACAACCTACCTAAGACAAAGAGCTCACCATTTGGGAAAATAAGAACAACAAAGACTATCCATTAATTGCAGCATCTGTAAGTGAAGAAGTGAGTCGCCATATTATGCCATTTTCAACTGCTTTCGAAGCCTTATAAAAGCTGAAAGGACTCTATGACTCACTCTACACTTGAATTTGTTCAACTCATGATTAAGCTCTTCACTCTTGAATTGCAAAATAATGATCCTATTGCTCTTGCATCCGAAGTAAAGTCTATAATGGATGATATCCAAGCCACTAAAATTGATTTGGATATTCCTCTTATCACTTTTCTCAAGGCACTTTATCCTACTTACCCCAATTATCTTGAGTCATTGCAAGCACATGGAAATTTTAAAGGCATTACCTTTGACTCTCTTGTGAAAAAATTTGCTTAAAGAGAGAAAGCTTTTAGAAAGAAGACAACCCTTGAATCTTCTGAAGAGGCTGTGTGCCTTGCTCATAAATAAAAGCATCTTGCTCAAGATTCTTTCAGAGGAAGAGGTGGTCGAAGAGGAAGAGGAAGATATTTCATAGGCAGGGGGGGTAGACACTCTCAAGGAGAAAAGGCAGATTTACACTGCATACGCTACAAAAGAAATGGATCGCATGATGCCTCTACATGCAAGTTAGCATGGGACAAAATTGAGCAACAAAGAAATCAATAGAAAGGTAAAATTGATGATACAAACAAAGGTAAAGCACTGGAATCCTCTCACTATGTTGTGGCACAATGTAATATTGGAGTAAATGAAGATTTATTTAATGCTTCACTTGCTTCTTGGAAAAATGATTGGTTGCTTGATTCAGAAGCAACTTGCCACATGACTCATAGAAAATATTTTTTTGAAGAATTTACTGACAATGTTCATGGAGCAGTATACTTTGCAGACCAATCAAAAATCAAGCCATCAGGGCTTGGCACAGTCAGGCTTAAATTGCTTGGTCTTCCTGACTTTCTTTTGCATCATGTTCTATATCTCCCACAGATGAAGAGAAACTTGCTATCCTTGTTCCACATCTGCCAGCAAGGTCACTCCATTCATATGTTTTATGGAAACCTTGAGGTGAGAAAAGCATCTGACCACTCACTTGTCATGAGGGGAATAGAAGAAGAAAGGCTTCTAAGGCTGCAAGGTACCTCTGCTCATGCACAACATTTCTCATACAATTCTCATTATGAAGAAGGTACACTTCCATCAAGTTTATTATTGCATGCTAGATTTGGACATTTGAACTATGACAACCTCCACTTGTTGAAGAAAAATGGTGTTGTTCGTTTGTGTACAATTCCTAGGAAATTTAAGCAATGCGATGCTTGCATTCTAGGAAACATAACAAATAGTCTTTTCATGATTCACATTCAAGAGCACATATAAAACTTGAACTCATTCATTTAGATTTATGTGGTCCAATGCTTGTTCCTTTTGCAAATGGAAATAAATATATGAGGACATTTATTGATGACTACACCAGAATGTGTTGGGTTTATTTATTGAAGAGCAAATATGATGCTTTTCAAACATTCAATAATTTTCATAAATGGATTGAAAATGATGCACAATATCATATTGGGTCTATTCGCACTGATAATGGAAAAGCATACACATCAAATGAATTTGAAAACTATCTTCGCCAACATGGGATCAAACATTAAATAATTGCACCTTATAATCCCCAACAGAATGGTGTAGCTGAAAGAATGAATAGGACAATCTTAAATATGGTACGATCCATGCTCTTCTTCAAAAATGTAAAGATAATGTTTTGGGCTGATGCTATTCTATGTGTTGCATATATAAAGAATAGATGTCTATCTAATGCTATAAGAAACAAGACTCCATATGAAATGTGGTATGGACATGTTCCTTCGGTAAAGCATCTCAGGGTCTTTGGTTCCAGCTGTTATGCCTTAATACCAAAGGTACATAGAAACAAACTTGGTGCTAGAAGTTGTAAGTGTATCTTTCTGGGATATTCAAACACCTCCAAAGCATACCATCTCTATGATGAAGTAAATAAAAAGTTTGTTC
>APFE030215251.1:68010-98832 GCA_000404065.3 Pinus taeda
AAAATATTACTGATTCCTGGGTGGTAGATTCAGGGGCCTCATTCCATGCCACACCTAATAAGAAATACTTTCATGACTATGTTCAAGGAGATTTTGGACAAGTTCATTTGGGTGATGATAAACCCTGTAAAATTGTTGGAATGGGTAAAGTTCTTGTAAAACAGCAGAATGGAATCCAATGGCTACTAAAGGAGGTAAGGCATGTTCGAGATCTAAAGAAAAATCTGATTTCAACAGGGCAGTTAGGCACTGAAGGTTGTGTGACAACTTTCACAGATAAAGCTTGGAAGGTCATCAAAGGAGCCCTGATAATAGCAAAAGGCGAAATGGTTGGTACATTGTATTTATGCAATGGTATTTCTAACTCTGTTAATGCTTTAACTTCCAAAGGAGCAGATGCAACATTATGGCATCATAGGCTCGGACACATGAGTGAGAAGGGGATGAAGATTCTCCACTCAAGGAATCTATTGCCAGGTTTGAAGAATGTTGATTTGGAATTCTGTGAGAATTGAATTTATGGAAAGCAGAAGAGAGTCAGATTTCTTAGAGTTGGGAAAGAAAAGAAGAGTGAAAAATTAGAGCTTGTGCATACAGATGTATGGGGACCTGCTCAAGTATCATCTCTCAGTGGCTCTCATTATTATGTTACTTTTATTGATGATGCAACTAGAAAAACTTGGATTTGTTGTATTAAGAATAAGTCTGATGTATTTGATACTTTCAAGAAATGGAAAGCTTTGGTTGAGATTGAGACAGGAAAGAAATTGAAGTGTCTCAGATCAGACAATGGAGGTAAATATTGCAACAAAGAGTTTGATAGGTACTATTCATAGCATGGAATTTGCAAAGAGAAAACAGTTCCAAGAACACCACAAGAAAATGGCGTGTCAGAAAGGATGAACAGAACAATCATGGAGTGTGCAAGGTGCATGAGATTGCATGCAGGATTTCATTTATAGTTTTGGGTAGATGCTGTAGATACTGTTGTTTACCTAATAAATAGAGGGCCTTCAAGTTCCTTAGATGGTGGTGTTCCAGAGGAAGCATGGACAGGAAAAAAGGTAAACTACTCTTTTTTAAAGCTTTTGGTTGTGAGGCTTTTGTCCATATTAATAAAGAAAATAGAACAAAGCTTGAGGCAAAGTCAAAGAAATGTACCTTTATTGGATATGGTGTTAATCATTTTGGTTATCGCTTATATGATTACAAAAATCACAAAATCATTAGGAGCAGAGATGCAATATTCAATGAAAAGGTCTTGTATAAGAATCAGTTGCAGGAAAAGAAACAAGAAAAAGAAAACAATGAATACATAGTTCTTGATGAGATCATTGAAAAAGTAAAGGTGCCTGAAAATAATAATAATCAACAGCCACAACAACAACAACCACCACAACAACAACAGGCACCTCAAACACCTGAAAATGGTGTTAGAAGATCTACCAGGATAAGTACACCCCCTGAACGATACTCTCCTTCATTATATTATTTATTGTTGACTGATTTTGGTGAACCCGAATGTTATGAAGAAGCAATGCAGGTTGAAAGCAGGAAGAAGTGGGAGCTAACCATGGAAGAAGAGATGGACTCCTTAATGCATAACCAGACTTGACTTAGTCAAGGTTGCCTGCAGGAAAAACTACATTGAAGAATAAATGGGTTTACAGGCTGAAGGAAGAAGATGGAGGAAAACAAAGTTACAAAGCTAGACTTGTGGTGAAGGGGTTTGCACAGAAGAAAGGTATTGATTCTTATAAAATATTTTCTCCTGTTGTTAAAATGACTTCAATCAGAACTATTTTAAGTCTAGTAGTAGTTGAAGATTTGCATCTTGAGCAATTATATGTAAAGACAACCTTTCTCCATGGGGATTTGGAGGAAGAGATATATATGCAGCATCCACAAGGATATGAGGTGAAAGGGAAGGAGAAACTAGTTTGCAGGTTGAAGAAGAGCTTGTATGGCTTAAAACAGGCTCTAAGGTAGTGGTATCTAAAATTTGACAAGTTTATGTCTAAACAAGGTTATACTAGATGTCACTTTGATCGTTGTGTTTATCTAAAAAAGAAAAATGATGGCATTTATATTATATTGTTATTGTATGTGGATGAAATGCTTGTTGCAGGGTCCAACATGCAGGAAATAAATGTGCTCAAAAGAAAATTGGCAAATTCATTTGCAATGAAGGATTTGGGAGCTGCAAAACAAATCCTTGGTATGAGAATATCTAGAGACAGGAAAAATCACAAATTAACATTGTCTCAGAATGAGTACATACAAAAGGTGTTGAAAATATTTAATATGCACAATGAAAAACCAGTTAGTACACCTTTTGCTAGCCATTTAAAACTTAGTAAGGAAATGTGCCCAAAGACCCAAGAAGACATGGAATATATGTCTAAAGTTCCATATGCATCAGTAGTTGGAAGCTTAATGTATGCAATGGTCTGCACAAGGCCTGATATTGCACATGCAGTGGGAGTTGTAAGCAGGTACATGAACAATCCAGGAAAGGAACATTGGATGGCAGTGAAATGGATTTTCAGATATTTGAAAGGTACCACAAATCAAGCATTATGCTTTCGTGGTTCAAACATTTCTCTACAGGGATATGTTGATGCAGACATGGTAGGTGACAGAGATAACAGGAGGAGCACTATAGGATATGTATTTGCTGTAGGTGGAACAACTGTCAGTTGGGTTTCAAAAATCTAAAGTGTTGTTGCACTTTCAACAACAGAAGCAGAGTATGTTGCTGCTACAGAGGCTAGTAAAGAAATGATTTGGTTACAAAGGTTTATGGGTGAATTAGGTAAGCAGCATGATATGGGCACGTTATACAGTGATAGCCAAAGTGCCATTCATCTTACAAATAAATTAGCATTTCATTCCAGGACTAAACACATACAGCTCAAGTACCATTTCATACGATCAGTGTTGGAAGATGGAATGTTGAAGCTGGAAAAGATACACACTATCCAGAATCCTGCATATATGCTGGCAAAAGTTGTAACCAGTGAGAAACTGAGAATATGCTCAGTTTCAATTGGTCTTCAAGGATGATGATGAAGATGAGAAAGAACCAGGTCCAAAGAGGAGTCATTGTCCAGCAAATGAAGTAGCGATGGAGTTGCTACAATCATTCTCCAAGTGGGAGATTGTTGGGTGTGGAGCATGATTGTTCAGAGGTCTTTGTTTCAGCGAGATTTATACCCCAGGAAGTTTGTATGCCCCTCCACGCGGGGGGGTGCAGGGGGGACTTGTCCCCCCTGCAACGGTTCGGGGGGGGTTGATCCCCCCCGGCTGGGGGGTCCGGGGGCTAGCGGTCCCCCGGTAGGGGTTTCGAGGGAAGCGCCCCCAAAGCTAAAAACAGATGTAAAATTTCCTTGTAAAAGTGTAGTAATTTCTAGTCAACTTGGGTTGTTCATTAGGCAGATGATCTGATGGTAGAACTTATGTTTAGTTTAGGGTTTTTTGCCCTAGAAGGCAACCCCTATCTTTGTATGAGGGCATTTTATTGAGGTTGTGTAATAGATGTGTATTCTCCGACAGAGAGGTGAGACTGTGAGAGAAAACAGAGGATATTACAGCGGATCTGCTATAGGTTGTGTTTCTTCATTTTGTTGGATAATATAAAGGACAGACTGGTTGTTTGGGGTGGACGTATCCCAAACTGGGTGAACCATGTATATCTGTGTCTCTCTGGTTTTATGCGTTTTCTGTGTTTATATTTTTGCAATATTCTATGTGTTCCATTGCTTTGTAATATATAATTTTCTAACAGAAATCCCATTCCATGTACGTAAGTTCATATGATCATTCCAAGGTATTTGAGACTCCCAAAAACCACCCACCTATTTGTGATGATGATCATGCTATTCATTTGATTCCAGGAAGTGTTCATCCAAACCTCAGACCTTACATATTTCCCTATGCCCAAAAAAGTGAAATTAAACGTATGGTTGCAAAAATTCTAGAGGTTGGTATAATTAAACCTAGTCAAATTTCTTTCTCTGCTCCAATAGTATTGGTGCAAAAGAAGGATGGATCATAATGTATGTGTCCAGATTATAGGGAGCTCAAGAAGCTCACTATTAAAGATAAAATTCCCATTCCTGTCATGGATGAATTGTCAGATGAATTACATGGAGAAATTTACTTCACCAAGTTGGATATTTATTGAGTATATCATCAAATTAGAATGAAGATTGAAGACACTCCGAAGATAACATTCAAAACTCATGAGGGTCATTAGGAATTTTTGGTCATGCCTTTTGGCCTTACTAATTCACCTTCCACATTTCAAGATTTGATGAATTCCATTTCAAACCCTTTCTTAGGAAATTTTTCTTAGTATTTTTTGGTGATATACTGATTTACAACAAGTCTTGGAAGGATCATGTACAACATGTTGACAGGGTGCTTAAACTATTGGAGGAGAAACATTTATATGCAAAAACCTCCATATTTTTCTTTGGAGTATAGGAGGTGGAATATTTGGGTCATATTGTATCTCCTGAGGATGTTAAAGTAGACCCTAACAAAATTAAAGCCATTAAGGAATGGAAAATCCCCACAACCATAAAGCATCTTCGAGGATTTCTTAGGTTGATAGGGTATTATCACAAGTTTATTAAGAATTATGGGAGAATGACAACACCTCTAACAACATTATTGAAGAAAGCTGCATTTTCTTGGACTCCAAAATAAACTAAGGCCTTTGAACATCTAAAAGTGGTAATGTGCCAAGCACTGATCTTAGCTACACCTAACTTCACAAAAAAAATTATTATGGAATGTGATGCCTTAGGAAATGGAATTGTTGTTGTTTTAATATAAGAAGGAACACTTGTTTCTTTTGAAAGTCATCCAATCAAAGGAAAGTATTTACACAAACCCATTTATGAGAAGGAAATGTTGGAAATACTACATGAACTAAAGAAATGGCGACCTTACCTAATGGAAAGACACTTCAAGGTAAAAATAGATCATGGTAGTCTTAAATAATTTTTGGAACAAATATTATGTTTAGAAGAGAAGCAAAAATGGGTCCCAAAGATGTTGGGTTATGACTTTGAAATCATCTACAAAAAAGGGAAGAAAAATGTTGTTGCAGATGAACTCTCAAGAAAGGATGAGGACGTGGAAGCATTGTTTGGTGTCATTTCTATTATCCAACCTAATTGGATATCTGAAGAAAGGGATGAATGGAAGAATGATGAAGAGGTGTGGACACTCATTCAAAAGTTGCATAAATATCCTAGTACATTCGATACATTTAGCTGGAAAAATGATTCATTATGGTACAAATATCACTTATATCTTTGTAAAAATTTCCAAATCAATAAATAATTCTTTTGGAATAACCTACTTCCCCCTTAGGAGGGAACTAAAGAATTTTAAAACCTTACCACAGGGTCAAGAAGGATTTTTTTTGGGATTGAATTAAATATGATATTTAGAAGTTTGTGGCAGAATATTTGGCTTGCCAACAAAATAAAGTGGAGACAATTAAGACATTGGGCTTGTTACTACCTTTAGCCATTCCACGTCAACATTGGGAGGAGGTCCCAATGGATTTTATAATAGGTTTACCCAGGTCTGAAGGAAAGAGTGTCATCATGGCAGTAGTTGATAGGCTTACCAAGTATGCACACTTCTTTGGATCATCTCATCCTTTCAAAGCTAGTATAGTTGCAACCACATTTATGGAAAGAATTCAAAAGCTACATGGAAGAAAAAAGTTTATTGTAAGTGACAGAGATCCCATTTTCACTGGACATTTTTGTACAAAATTATTTTCTTGTCTTGCTACTCAATTAGCTTTTAGCTCATATTATCATCCTCAATATGACAAGAAAGTTGATATAATTAAAAAATGTTGGAAGGATATCTTTGTTGCTTTGTATTTGATAAACAAACACAATGGGTTAAGTGGTTACCTCTAGCTGAATGGTGGTATAATACCTCCTTCCATGCTGCAGCAAAAATGACCCCATTTATGGCATTTTATGGATATCATCCACCATCCATCACATTTCCTTTAAGAGAAAATTCTAAGGTTCATGCAATGGAGGATCACATCAAGCATCAACAACAAGTTCTCCAACTCTTTAAGGATAACCTCAGTTTGGTGCAAAATCGAATGAAACAACAGGAAGATCAACATCATAGTGAAATAAGTTTTGATCTAGGTTGTTGGGTATTTTTATGGCTACAACCATAGAAACAAATATGCCTCAATAAAGATAAGAAGGATAATAAATTATCACCCAAGTACTATGGTCGTTACAAGGTGTTGCAAAACATTGGTACTATTGCATACAAATTGGAGCTTTCTGCATCTTCTCGAGTACACTAAGTTTTCCATGTTTCATGTTTGAATAATGTTATTGGTGACAAGCTCCTAATTCAAACAATGTTGCCATAATTTGATGAAGAAGGAAAAATCATATTTGAGCTTGAAGCAGTCATGAAAATAAGAACTCGACAGTTACAAAATCAATTAATTTTAGAGTATCACATTAAGTGGAAGAATTTACCCATTGAAGGTTCCACATGGGAGGATGAGAATTTTATATAGAAGCATCCTAAACTACTTAAGCATTAAGGACACCACTTTTTTGAACCAGAGAGTCGTGTTAGGTCCCTATAATAATACTAGTGTAATCCCCTATTGTTATTTTTGTCCCCATGTATCCCTCATGTTCTTATTCTTGTGCCCCATAGAAGCCCACTATTATTATTGTTGTGCCCTTACATTATTATTGTTATGTAGGTTTTGATTATATTGTGACCCCTTAGACTCCTATATATATACCAAGGAGGTCTTATTATTTGTATCATCCAAGAATTTTTCATTTATGTAATGTAAGGGAGTTTTCACCCTCGAAGAGGACAATTTTTAAGTCGTTGATATATCTTTTCTTCTTTTTAGTACATTGGTTGCATAATAGATGATAATTATGTGTGCCCATTGTCAATTTTTTGGTGAAAGAATAAGATGATTTAGTGAGCTAAATAGGTTGAGGAAGATTCTTAGATTCATGTCAAAATTTGCTTAATATATTATGGCTTCCAAGTGTTTGAAAAAATGCCTCAATGGTTGTAGATTACGTGCTTGCAAAGTGTTTGAAAAAATTCCTCAATGGATGTAGATTACATGCTTGAAAAGTGTTTGTCAAAAGGCCTCAATGGATGTAGCTTTTGTGCATATAATTTGTTAGAGTAAATGTATTACTTAGCATTGTTGGAAAATACTTGGAGGGGGTGAATAAGTATTCCTTAACAATTAACACTTTTAAATATTTTCAGAGCATTAGTTAATCTTCAATTATCATTAATGTTTATGCAGTAACAATAGTGAATAAAAGAACACATGAGGCACAAAAATTTTAGGTGGAAAACCCCTTGTGGCTAAAAAGCCACCAAATTCTTTTCTAATAATTCTTTAATCTTCAACTCCAATTGAAAAGAAAGCTCCAACTTCCTAGAATCTAGAAAATCATTCTTCTCCAGCTCCCACTGGATGGACGCTCCAACACTCGAGATTCTCCAGTAGTCAACTAAACGAATGCTTCAACACCCAATGAGCTACAACTCACCCTAGCACCACCCTGCCACGCTAAAGTTTTCACAGGCTTGAACCTATTGGTGACTTCATGCACCAGTCTAGCACCACCCTACCACCCTATATAAGAAAAAAAGAAGAATGGACTCTCGTACCAGGGAAAATGGTCCACTTTACAATGACATGGAATGATGTAGAAGAAGAAGACACACTAGACCATAACCCCAACCATGACACAACAACCTAATGATGATCCTAGACCTCCTAACACTACCTCTTCAACTCTTGGCAAGATAGACACTTGTACAACTTTTACAATGACTCTATACAATGATACTTTTACAATGTCTGTATGCAGTGATTCCCACTTGAAGACTTCATGTAGTGAACTTCTTATTGCTATTTTGCACCTTTATTGTTGCTCTTGTAATGATACCCTTTCTCATATAACACTAGATTATGCATTGAGTCTTCTCTTGATGAATATATAATACCTGAAAAAAGTCTTCAAGGAAATACCCATGTCATGATAATAACAAAAATTACCTCATCCTGCAGAGCATATTTCAATGCTAAACAAAAACAAAAAATTAGAATACAAAGAACCTAATGCAATTAAGAAATGAACATGCATATACAGAAGATACTTACCTGTAGCATACCTCTGCTGCATCGTTTTTCTTCACCTTGCTCTTTGCTGCCCTAAAAAGTTTGGTCCTTTGCACCCCTTGACAACACGATGTATTTTTTCTTGCCTTCTATGAGGAAGATATTTAATCTGATGTGTTTCTATGATTTCAGATCCCCAACATGCCATCATCGGTCCTGTATAATCCCTCTAAATCTTCTTTCCAATTCCACAGGTCTGACCCGATTTGGACTCTTCAAGGCAAAGTTATGCCCAATCTCTCACAATGAACTAATTATGGACTAGTTTAGTAGAGCGAACTTGTACAATGTGCCACGTGTCACTGTTTCCTCCTTCGGATCTGAAATTGATATACAGAAAACTATAGTCTATTCACTATCTACCACATTTTACATAATTCTAATCCTCTTCTCAAAGAGAGAGTTATGACGATTTTCCCAAGGTCACTTCTTTGAGATGAAATTCCACAAATCATATATCCGAAAATCTAGTCAACCAAGATCTGAAATTCAGTCAAGACATTCATTGGGATTGCGAATCAAATGGGTTGTAATTTCAGAATCTAAGACTTCGCAGAAATGAATTTATAGCGAAAATGCCACTATCACTTCATTTAGAGGATATATGAGATTTATTTTTATAGAGTTGAGAGGGGCTTCTATAGAGAATGTTGGAGTGATTTTAGGAGCTCAGGAAATTATTAATTAATGACTATTCAATGACCAAAACCAATTATGAGTGCCACACCACAACCCCATAGGGTTTTAGCCCACTAACCGGGGTTACTAACTTCAAACATGAATATCTCTCAAAATGTGAAGAATTACTTAGCGTGCCATATATCAACAGAAACATCTCGATGAGTAGAATCTACCTAGAAGATCCTTGACTCAAAATAGAGTAAGTTTTCAAGTCAAAATTCCCTTGGGTAGCCCCTGGTGCTGCTTGGGTTGACATCAATGACAACCTCAGATCATCTTTAGATCAACAACCATGGCTTTTATGTACTAGATATTTTTGAATAGATTATTTAATAGATGTTGTTTCATATGTCCACAATTTTTTGTATGAATGTGAAAAGTAAATTAATAAATTTTCTGAAGTGTAAATAAAGAATATTTTAGTGGGATAATTGTTTCTTTTATCATCTAAAACTATCATGAAAGAAAAAGGGGGTTGTTATTGGAAACAATTTTATGGTGACCAATTCTATAGGATTTAATTACTTGTGCAAGTGATCATAATAAGTTTGATCGAGTTGCACATATTCATGGATGCAATCGTATGATTTAGAGACTGTAGAAAATAACTATTTGTTCCCAAATTTTGACAATTTCATTATTTTACTTGTCACTTTTTGAAGAATAATATGCTTCTGAATTTGTAACAATGGTTTCTCTTTTTGCAAATAATTATTCTACCTTAATAATTTGGATTGAAGTTTTTTAATGAATGAATTTGAAAAGGTTGTTGGGTTAATACCTTTTGTGATTCCATTTTCCATTTCGTACACACATCATATGTATTAGATTTTCTGATGAAGAGAGGCATATTCTTTCTTTCATTACCTTGTTATAAGTAGGTTAATACTCATACCCTTATATGTGATTTTTTTGTGATAGAAGAATAACATTTTAGGTTCTCGTTGCATACGTTTGTGGTTATGATGTCAATATGTCAATAATTATAGCTTATTTAGCATAATATAGAAAATCAAATAGGTTGATCTAGATTAATGCTTGCACATGGCATCATGGTGGAATTTATTTCCAGTCTTACTTAGAGTTTACATATAAGTATGGAAAGAGAACATGTTATCTTCTTTTAAACTTGAGGAGAAATGCATTTTGGAATTGGTTTCAAGGGAAATTTATCTCTGACTTATTATTTTATATTCTTATATTGAAATAGATGAAGGTACATGATTGCATGATAACGAAGTTAGTCGTATTATGAGTAAAAAAATAATCAATATTAGTGTTCTATGAGACCTTTACTTCTCTAGATGGCCAGTAAGGTGGGACCTTACATATGGTATCAAAGCGAGTTACAACACTAAGGCCTAATGGCCCAACATGCTTGCTTGTATGTTGATGATGTATGAATGTTGATTTTGTATGCATGTTGGATTGTTGTGTATGTTAGCTTGGAATAATATTGGTTTCATAGGGGATATTATTATTATTATGTCTTTTAGAAACGCATGAAAGAAAAATAACGCTTTCTTATATTCCTTTATATTTTTGTTAAGACAAATTATTGGATATATGTTAAAGGACTTAAAGACATGCTAAGAAAGGATGTGCTTGAGATGTTGGGGTTAAAGTTAAGCATGTGAATGGATTAATTGTTAATGGGTGGGTGAGTTATATGGAGTGCATCCATGGTTGCATATATGTTTGATGAATCATTATCAACGTGATATGGGCTTACTATCCATCTTTACTAGTTGAAATTGTGTTTACCAAGAAAAATATTGGCTTAATTTGGACTATAGTATCATGACCTTGGTGTTTATGCTTTGGGAATGTGTAACAAGTGTAAGGTTGAGATTTAATTAACGTGATGATTGAGTTCATCAAGTTAATTTTGACTCTTTTATTATCTACACTAATGGACGCTTAACAAAAGTTACCTTGAAGGATATCACTTTTAACCGTGAATATAGATTTACAAGTAATGTATGCGCATTAATTTGATGTGTTAAAATATGATTTTAGAATACATTCTTAACGAGTAAGAATATAATTCCTATGATTTATTTGAAATGATTTTTTTTAGTCGTTAATTTGTGTATTTTGGGTTGACATTTTTTATCAAATAACTTGAAATTACTCCAATACTAGGTTGTGGTCTGACCTTCCTAATAAAAAGAGGCTTAAATGACTTGTGTGTGAATGGTTGTGGAAGCCATTTTAAGGAAAACTTGAAGGTTAGGTTTTCCTTAAGTTATGATGGGTGTGGAATACATAATAACATATATCTATGAGCTAATGTATGGGTGTGGAATCATAGAAGATGGGAATAGGCTCACTGAATTGTACTTGAAAATCTTGCAAAGTTTGTTTCATCCAAAGGACTTGAGTACAACAAGCTGTTGTTGCAATGTATTCTATTTCCATTGTAGATAACGAGATCGAGGTTTTCTTTCTTCTCAACCATGATATGAGACAACCACCTAGATAGAATGTTGCTCCACTAGTACTCTTATGATCATTAATGCTTCCTGCCCAATCTGCATCTGTAAAGGCTTGAATAATGAGATTGCTGCCCTTGGGATACCACAAGCCATATTCTATTGTGCCATTTAGATATCGAAGAATTATTTTGACGACAATAATATGTGATTATTTTGGTGCTTCTTGGAATATTTCTACTTGTCCAACTGCTTACATAACATCTCGTTGGGAGGTTGTTACATATAGAAGACTACCAATCATAGATCTATACAACCTCTGATCCACATCCTTAGATGAGTAGTCTATGATCAATTAGTAACCTATTACCATCAGAGTAGGGATAGGTTTGCAATCTTCCATTTTGAATTTCTTGAGCATTTCCTTGATGTACTTGTCTTGACATATAAATATTCCTTTCTCTTACTGAGATATTTGAAGTCCTAAGAAGTATGTCAACTCACCAAGTAAAGACATCTCGAACTCACTTTGCATATTTCTAGCAAAGTTCTTACTTAGTTTATCATCATTTCTACCAAAGATTATATCATCCACATATACCTCAATGATTGTTAAATTATACTTATCTAGTTGTATGTAAATATTGCTATCAACAATATCTTTCTTGAACCCTTGCTGATGTAGATATCTGTCAAGATGAGCATACCATGCTCTGGGAGCTTGGTTGAGACCATATAGAGCCTTCTTTAATTTGTAAACATAGTCTTCTTTTTTTGATAGTAGAGAACCTTCAAATTGTTCGATGTAAACTTCCTCTTCTAATTCTCCATTTAGAAATGCTGACTTAACATCCATTTGGTAGAATTTTATTTTTCTTGAACACTCATAAGCGAGAAACATCCAGATGGCTTCCATTTTGGCAACTGGTGCAAATGTTTCATCAAAATCAATTCCTTCCACTTGTGCATAGCCTTTACAAACCAATTTTGCTTTGTTTTTGGTAACCTATCCATCTCCATTCAATTTGTTCCTGAACACCCATTTAATCCCAATGACATTTTTATCTTTTGGTCGTGGAGATAATTCCCAGGTGTTATTCTTCTCGATTTGATCCAATTCTTCATTCATAGCTGCTACCCAATGTTCATTCTAGCTGGCTTCCTCAAAACTACTAGGCTCAAAGGTTACTAGAAAAGAAATGTGAGCTTTTGTGATGAACGAAGTTGTCGACCTTTTCTCATTCCAATTCCTTCATTTATGTCACCAATGATTTGATTTGATGGATGGTTATTTTGGATCCATTCTTTTGTTCTCTTTGGAGGAGCTTCTTGTTGTTGTTCCTGTATATCTTGTTGATCATTATTTACTTCTTTCTAGTTGACAATTGCTTCTTGTTTTAGAATTTTCTCTGTACCTTTTTCAGCCTCTGTCTCAAGTTTCAAAGATTCTAGATCCTCATCATTATTCGTTAGAACACTATCTTCGTCAAATGTCACATTTATGCTCTCCACTATATGTTTTTGTCTTAGATTATAGCATTTATAGGCCTTACTTTTGCGTTAGTAACCAACAAAGATACCTTCATCAACACATGATTCAAACTTACCCAACTTTTTATCTTCTCTTTTGATATAACATTTACTTTCAAAGATTCTTAAATATTTTACTTTAGCCGGTTTTCCTTTCCATAATTCATATGGGGTCTTATTGCAATTATTTCTGAGAATACTTCTGTTGATAATGAAGACTACCATATCAATTGCTTGAACCCAAAATGTTTCATCCAATTTTGAGTCCTTCAGCATTGTTCTACAGATTTCTTGTACGGTTCCGTTCTTTCTTTCAGCAACTCCATTTTACTGAGGTGTTCATGTTGTTAAAAATTGTCTTTTTCTTCCATTTTCGTCACAGTGTTACTGAAAAAATTTGGAAGTGAATTCTCTGCCATTATCTAATCTTAGACACTTTATTTTTAAATCAGTTTCATTTTCGACCAACTCCTTGTAGATATTAAAGCACTCAAATGCTTCATATTTTTTCTTTAGGAAACTGACAGTTGTCATCCTAGTATAGTCATCTATCATTAACATGAAATATAATTATCCATCTAGGCCTTTTGTTCCCATAGGAACACATAGATAAGTATGTATCAATTCCAACGGATGTGATGCAAAGTGTTCTTTTGTTTTAAATCTGCATTTTGTTTGCTTGCCATGCCGACAGGCCTCACATAGTATGTTGGAAGGTTTTGAGATTTTTGGCATTTCTAGTACTGCTTCCTTTTTTCTTATCCTGAGAAGATTTTCAAAGTTTATGTGACCCATTCGTTTGTGCCATAACCAACTTTCATCTTATTTAGCTAGTATACATGCTTTAGTTGCTTCATCCAGAACATATATGTCGTTTGGAGCTCGACTTGCTGTAGCCACAATTTTACCATACTTGCCTTTCCTAATTTCATATTTTGTGGAGTTGATCGCATTGTGTGTCCTTGATCACACATTTGTCCAACACTAAGTAGATTGTGATTCATGTTTTAAACCAATAGAACATTCTTGGCTAGAGAATCTTTGCTTCTGAGATTGATGATACCTGATCCTATAACATTTGAAGATCCATCATTTCCAAAGGACATGGTTCCACCCTTCTTCTCTTTCAGAGATACAAATTTCTTTCTATCTCCAGTCATATGTATTGAGCAACTGCTATCAACATGCCACACATATTTGTTGTTTTGAGCCTTGAGAGCAAGAACACAATTATCAATGTTCTTCTTCTTCCATGTTCGTTCGTTCTGTGGCTTTGAAGATTCTTCTGGAGGATTTTCAAGTCTATAGTATTTGGCTATGTGTCCAAAGTTTTGACATTTGTAACATTCAATATTACTTCTTAAATGTTAAAATCTATTGATGTTTCGTTGAGCCTTGGGAGGTTCATATTTGATAGATCTCTTGGAATTGTATTGCTTCCTAGGGTACGTGTGACATTCTATAGCTTTATGACCAAATTTTCCACATGAATAACAATAGCCATGAAAAATATGTTGGTACCTGGATGAAAATATTCATCGGGGAATTGTCTTCCAAGGATGTTCTTGCAAATATTGTTCAATGAAGTTTACGTTCTTGTCAGATCTCATAGGTTCATTGTATTTTATTGTATAAGGTCCTACTTCTTCTTCTTTATAACTGAGGCCAGTTTTGTTGTTGTAAGATCATTGATTGTTGATGAGTTATTCCAATGCCCTTGAGATGTTGGCATAGTTTTGGACAATTTTTCCCTTCTTCACTTCCTTATGTAGCGAGACTACTTCGGCTTCTAATGCTTCCCTTTCTCGGTTACTTTCTTCCAACTTCTTTTGAAGTGACTCTTCAATACATTTGTGTTCTTCAGCTTCAATTTTGAGACTTGGAACTTATTCTTCAAGAGTATTGGAATGGATCTTCTCATCCTTGAGCTCTTTTATAAGCTTGATTGCCTCCTTAGAAAATCATTCTATGGTCAAACCTTCTTCTTAGTTGTTTGATACCTCTTTTTTACTATGCTTGTCCATAAACAATACTCTCTCATTGGCTTCTTCTTCACTGTCATTGTCTTCATCAGATGAAGAGCTATCTTCTTTAGAAAGAAAGTTTCGTTTGAATCCTTTCTTCTTGCCTTTCTTGTTGAATTTATTAAAGCCTTTCTTTCCTTTTGAGTTTCCATCACTTATGTTTGAACATTTTGCTGTGAAATGCCCAACCTTACCACGACTGAAACATATCAATGGAAGTTTATCTTTGAATTTTCCCTTACCAATTTTTAGTTTTCTCGTAAAGTAAGCATGTTCTCCATCTGAAAAACCTTCTTCATCATCTTCCTTTTATTCACACTTGCAGGTGTAGGTATTTGCCTTTGAAGGTTGTTTGTCCTTATTGTTTTTCTTAGATGCAGTGAAGGCAATTTCTAGACGCGAAGTACCCTCTTCTTCATCAAGTCTCATTTCATATGCTATGAGAAGTCCATGTAATTCCTCTTTGTTGAGTTTGCCCAGATTTTCACTGTATTCTAAGACTGATACCTTTGGGTTGAATCTTCCTGGTATCATTCTAAGAATCTTTCTTATAATAGTCTTCTCGTCAACAGGATCTCCCAATCCTTCTAGAGTGTTGGTTATTTCATCAACATGTTGGAAGTATGTAGCAATGTTGTCATCTTCTTTCATTTTGAGTTTCTCAAATTTTGCTCTGTAGATTTGAAGCTTTGCTTCTCTGATACCTGAGTCACCTGCATATATATTCTCAAGCTTGTCCCATACATTTTTCACAGTTTTACAAGCCAACACCTTATGATAAGTAGATTCAATAAGTCCACCGATAAGAATATTCTTTGATTTTACATCATTTACCAAATTCTTCTTACCTTGTTCATCCATGGTTGGTGTAAATCCATTTTGAATAGTATCCCATACTTCGTAACCTTGTGCCAAGAGATAGACCTCCATTCATCCTTTCCAAAGTGCATAATTATTTTCATTGAATAAAGGTACACCATTCTTGTTGATACCATCCACTAATGATGGTGCTTTGGGTACAGGGAGGAGTGTTAATCTCCAAAATTGTGAGATTATGTCTTCTACCTCTTGTTGCAGGCGTAATTTTTGGTCCAATGGGCTCTCTGTCATCCATTGACAACTTTAGAGCTTCTGCTAAGTTAGTAGACCCTTCCAAAATTCACAGAGTTTTGCTAAACTTCCACTAATCCGGGCTTGATGGTAACATAAACCACAATTCAATAAAGTTTGAAATCTGCCCTTCTAAAAATGCATCATCATTTCTTCACTATTGATTGATTCAAGATTTGACGACCACACCACTTCCCTACTTTGAAACTTGCTCCTCATATGTCAATCGTTGATTTCGTGCCACTAGATCTAACAGCTCACACATATTTTGGTCAATTAACTTGCGCACTCCAAATCCACCCGAAAATTGGTTTTCCTCTCTTGCCTCACTATTACATATCAATGTGTGTGTGGAATCAGACCAATGGAGAATTACAATTTACGGCCTTTCCTCTGCCCAAAATCCACTTGTGGGTTTCTCCAACCTGCTTCTACTCGTTAACTAGCGAGGAACTTCCTCACCGAACACTGTAGATCTATCTCAACCATGATCTAATGGTCCTTATTCAATCTTCATGCCACTCCATCCTTGGTCTTCCTCCACTGATCTCAATCGTTCGCACGACACACTCAGAATTCACGAGAAACAGTTAAAACACAAAATTTGACATAGTTAACCCAATTTCATTCAATATCACATAACACTAAATAACTTCAAATTTTTCTATTAACACAGAGGTTTCGAAGGATATTATCCTTTGAGATTTGACAGGAATTTCACCTTCACATACACAGAGACTAATTTTCCCTAGTTCACTGGATTCGCTCCTAGAAAGCCAAATTTCTTCAATAGTCAAAATACTCTTACAATAGTGGGAAAATTACATAAGTATTGGTTCATCCTAATAGCTAGATCCTAATTCAAAGGCTAAAATTTATTGACCCTATCTATCCTGCGAGACATTTTCCTCGATAATCTCCACTATAGCTAACTAACTAAAGTTTATTACATCATGATCAAATCCTATATTCTAGCTCTATGTTTAACTAGAAAAACATGGAAATTCATGGCTAAAGGATCCCACTCATTTACTTGTAATATTTTTTTGTATTTTTGGAATAATTCCTTGAATTCGTCTTCAAGCCTTATGCTCCTGCATCACACTCCTAAGGACAAAATTCTTCATGGGCTCCTGTCCATGAGCTCTTCTACAAAACTACTAAATTTCTGTAGCATGTTTTCTGTTACCCAAGTAGCTTCAGCAATTGGCTCATCCTTCCATTTGACCAAATATTGAAAGTAATCCAGTCCTCTAGTTTTCTTGAACACTTTCTTGTCTAAAATCCTTTATGGCTGTAATTCCTTTGCTCTAGGTAATTTTTTTACCCAGTCAATTTCCTGTGTCTCTTGGTCTTCTTCTGTATCATTTACAATTTCACCTTCATACTTGTACAAATTAGCAACATTGAAAATTGGAGATATTCCAACATCAGGGGGTAATTCAATTTCATATCATTTGTAGAAAATTTCCTTAATACTCTTCATGGTCCAATTTTTTTGAACTTCAATTTTTTATAGTCCCTCTTTGGAAATCTTTCCTTCCTTAGGTGTGCTAAAACCAAATCTCCAACTTCAAAGTTCACTTCTCTTATTCTCATGGCTGCTCTGTTTTTGTACTTGGTGTTGCTATCATGTAGCTGTTGTTTCACCTGTTCATGTATTGCTTGTATTTCTGAAGCAAAATCTTCTCCCTCTGTACTTCTCATCTCATATTTTCCCAAGTTTCTTAACTCAGACACTCCTCTTGGATGCATTCCATAAACCATATGGAATGGACTCTGCCCTGTACTCCTATTAGGTGAGTCATTATATGCATATTTAGCATGTGCCAATACATGATCCCACTGCTTTGGATTTTTCCCAGTAAGACTTCTTAAAAGATTACCCAAACTCCTGTTTACAACTTCACTCTGTCCATCAGTTTGTGGATGATAGGTAGGACTGAAACTCAGTTTACTTCCCAACTTTTTCCATAGTGTCCTTAAGAAATGTCCAGAAAATTTGGAATCCTTGTTTGAGACAATACTCTTAGGCAACTGATGCAATCTTATAATCTCCTTGAAAAACAAATTAGCAATGTGAGTAGCATCACTAGTTTTATAACATGGAATAAAATGTTCCATTTTTGAAAATCTATCCACTACAACAAAAATTGAATCATTTCCTCTTTGAGTCTTTGGTAAGCCCAAAACAAAATCCATACTTACAATATCCCAAGGCTTATTTGGAATTGGTAATGGAACATACAAACCTATGTTTTGGCTTCTTTCCTCTGCATATTGAAAGATTTTGCAAGTTTTCACATACTTTTCCACTTCAGATCTCATTTTTGGCCAGAAATAAAATCTGTTCAACTCCTCATAAGTCTTATCTATACCAAAATGTTCTGCAAGTCCACCATTATGTTTCTGTTTGATTAAGTTCTCCCTCATAGAACAATTTGGTATGCATAGCTGATTTCTCTTAAACAACAATCCATCTTGTAAGAAATAATCCAACCATTTATTCCTATCCATCAAAACAATATTATTACAAGCTTCAAATGCCTCTTTAAAATCTAAATCTGTCTCATAAAATTCTTTAAGAAAATCACAACCCAACACTTGAATTTGACTCTCTTGAAATAATGTACTTCTCCTACTTAAAGCATCTGCAACTTTGTTTGATTGGCCATTTCTATGCTTCAAGACAAAATTGAAGCCCTAAAGAAACTCTACCCATTTGGCATGTTTTTGGTTAAGATTTGGTTGTTGCATAATATACTGCAATGCATTGTTATCTGAATAAAGTATGAACTCTTTTGACATTAGATGATGTCTCCACTTCTTCAATGACTGCACAAATGCATAAAACTCTTTATCATAAGAAGAATACTTCTTCTTTGAATCATTCAGCTTTTCACTAAAATAAGCTATAGGTTTGTCTTCTTGACTTAAAACACCTCCAATAGCTTCTCCACTAGGATCACATTTCACTTGGAAAGGTTTACTAAAGTAAGGTAGAATCAAAATAGGTTTTTTAGTGATCTTCTTCTTCAACAATTGAAAATTCTTTTCTGGTTCAACAGTCCATCTAAATGGTTGTTTATCCTTCTTTATAGTCTCAACAATAGGAGCATTGATCTTACTAAAATTCTTTACGAATTTCCTATAACAACTAGCAAGACCATGAAAACTTCTTACCTCAAAGATACTTTTTGGTGAAGGCCACTCCATGATTGCCTTGATCTTCTCTGGATCCATCTTCAATCCTTCAGTGGAGATAACGAAACCCAAATACACTAATTCCTCTTTCATGAATGAACATTTCTTCAAATTCAACAATAATTTCTCTTTCTGTAACCTTTGTAAGACATAATTCAGATGTCTCATGTGCTCCTCCTTAGACCTTCTATAAACTAATATATCGTCCAGATATACTATTACAAATATACCAATAAACTCCTTAAGAACTTCATTCATGAGTCTCATAAATGTACTTGGTGCATTTGATAACCCAAAAGGCATTACTATCCATTCATACAATCCTTCATTTGTCTTAAAAGCAGTTTTCCACTCATCAGCTTCTCTTATCCTTATCTCATGATACCCAATCTTAAGATCTAGTTTTGTAAAATACTTTGCTCCACTCAAACAATCCATCAAATCTTCAATTCTAGGTAAAGGAAATCTATATCTGATTGTGATTTTATTTATGGTTGATGGCTCTTGAATCAGTACACATTCTCCAGCCTCCATCTTTCTTTGGACTCAACACTGTTGGTACTGCACAAGGACTCAAACTTTCTCTGATCAGTCTTTTGTCAAGTAGTTCCTGAACCTTCTTTCTAACCTCTTCATTTTCCATGGGAGTCATTCTGTACGCTGCTTTGTTTGGTAGATTTGCTCCAGGAATCAAATCTATATGATGGCTAATTCTTCTAATGGGTGGTAACTCATTAGGCAAATAATCAACAACGATATCACAATAGTTGTCCAACATTTCTTGAATTTCAATGGGTAAATCAAAAACTTTAGTAGAAGTCATTATTACCTTGGGCTTGCAAATTACAACAAAATTTACCTCATTTTCTTCAATCTACTGTTAGTATTCCTTTCCTCCTAATAATATATTTTTTTGATCAGTATTCTTTCCTGATGCATCCTCTTCTTTTATAGGCAACAATGTATGATTGTCACCATCTTTACCAAACTTGTAGGTGTTTCTTTTCCCATCATGCATAGATCCTCTGTCATATTGCCATGATCTCCCAAGCAATATGTGACACACATCCATAGGTATCACATCACATAAAATTTTATCCTTATATTTTCCCAACTTCAACTCCACTTCACACTGTTCATTCACTAACAACTGATGTCCCTTTTTTAACCATGACACCTTGTAATGTGTTGGATGTTTCATTTTCTTCAACTTCAATTTCTCTACCACTTCTGTAGAGACCAAATTATCAGTGCTGCCACTATCAATAATCATCTGACAACATTTCCCTTCAAACTTACACACTGTTCTGAACAAAGTCTTCCTTTGTGATGGTTCAACTATATCCTTTGCTGTCTTGAGCAAAAATTTATTGATTACCAAAGATTCTCCTCTGTCTGGTACATCTTCTTCTTCTCTCACTGCTGCTACTTCTTCCTCAACTTGAGAAACAATTGCATTCCTCTGGCTTGTTCCTGCATTCTCCGGGCACTCAAAAGCTCTGTGTCCTAGCTTGTTACACCTGTAACATCTAAATTCTCTTCCTCTTTCTCTAGAAAAACTCCCTCTACCACCTGCATCACCTCCTGTGGTTGCGTGCTGGTTTGAGCCACTGCTAGCTCCATCTCTAGGTGTTGTAGATCTTCCTCTAAAACCTTGACTTCCTTTTCCTTAGAAAGTACCTCTTCCTCTGGAAGATTTCTTCCTCATGAGTTTTTCTTCAACTTTCAGTACCATCTGATAAGATTCTTCTACTATTTTAGGAGACAGTATACTTATCTCATCTTGAATGTCCATTCTAAGACTATTCACATATCTAGCCACCTTCTCATCGATATCCTGAGTTTGTCCAGCTCTTATACTTACCTTATAGAATTCATCTATATATTCTCTCACTTTCATAGACCTTTGTCTAAGATTTTTCATCTGTCTGAACAAGGTTTGATGATAATTACTTGGTAGAAACTTACCTCTTTCTTTGCTACCATATATTCCAATTTCTGATTGGTTGCTTTCCAAGACTCTTTCTTTCTGCCTACACTCCATCCCACCAAAGTGTTGCATGTCCTTTTAGCTTGGTGATAGCAAAATTTACTTTCTTCTCATCTTCTATTTCTTCATAATCAAAGAATTTCTCCATGCCATTAATCAAGACTATCAATTCTTCTGGATTCAATCTTCCTGCATATATTGAAACCTCAGTTTTTGGCCTAGCTATGGATATCAACACTGATTGGAAGAATCTCATCTCAGGAGTAATTGTTATAGTTCCCTCCTCTTCTTCAGTTTCAACCTCAGGCTCACTAACATCTCCATCATCTATATTTCTCCCTGTTGTTAATGCTTCCAATCTAGCCTGCATTTGTTGCATAGCTTCCATCACCTCAACATTTGCAACTGGTCATCCTTTTATACCACATCCTTGTCCTCTTCCAACTTTGAAAGCCACATTGGATTTCCTTCTCTTGCTTCTGAGATTTAATTTAGTGTCAATAGGTTGCTCTAATACCACTAATGATGGCAGTTTGGGTACAGGCAGGAGTGTTAATCTCCCAAATTGTGAGATTATGTCTTCTACCTCTAGTTACAGGTGTAATTTTTGGTCCAATGGGCTCTCTGTCATCCATTGGCAACTTTAGAGCTTCCGCTAAGTTAGCAGACCCTTCCAAAAGTCGCAGAGTTCTACTATACTTCCACTAATCCAGGCTTGACGGTAACATAAACCACAGTCCAATAAAGTTTGAAATCTGTCGTTCTAGAAATGTGTCGGAATTTCTTCATTGTTGATCAATTCAAGATCCAAAGATCACACCACTTTTCGACTTCAAAACTTTCTCCACATCTGTCAATCGTTGATTCCACTCAACCAGTTCTAATGGCTCACATGTATTTTAGCCGGTTAACATGCGCACTCCAAATCCACACGAAAATTGGTTTTCATCTCTCACCTTACTGTTGTGTGTCACTGTGTGTGTGAAATCGGAACCAACAGGGAATTATCATTTATGGCCTTTCCTCTGCCCAAAATCCACTTGTGGGTTTGTCCAACCTGCTTGTACTATAACTATCGAGTAACTTCCTTGTTGAACACCATAGGTCTATCTGAACCAAGATCTAACGGTCCAAATTCAATCTTCATGCTGTTGCATCCTTGGTCTTCCTCACTGATCTCAACCATTCGCTCAACATACTTAGAATTCAAGAGAAACAGTTAAAACACAAAATTTGACACCATCAAACCAATTTCATTAAATCTCACATAACACCAAATAACTTCAAATTTTTCTACAAACACAAAGGTTTCGAAGGATATTATCCTTCAGGATTTGATGGGAATTTCTCATTCACATACAAAGAGGCTAATTTTCCCCAATTCACTGGATTCGCTCCTGGAAAGCCAAATTTCTTCAACAGTCAAAATCCTCTTACAATAGTGTGAAAATTACATAAGTACTGGTTCATCCTAACAACCAAATCCTAATTCAAATACTAAAATTTATTGACCCTGATGATGTATGAATGTTGATTTTTCATGAATGTTGGATTGTTGTGTATGTTAGCTTGGAATAACATTGGTTTCATAGGGGATATTATTATTATTATGTCTTTTAGAAATGCATGAAAGAAAAATTATAACGCTTTCTTCTATTCCTTTATATTTTTGTTAAGACAAATTATTGGATATATGTTAAAGGACTTAAAGACATGCTGAGAAAGGATGTGCTTGAGAAGTTGGGGTTAAAGTTAAGCATGTGAATGGATTAATTGTTATTGGGTGGGTGAGTTATATGGAGCGCATTCATGGTTGCATATATGTTTAATGCATCATTATCAATGTGATATGGGCTTACTATCTATCTTTACTCGTTGAAATAGTATCTACCAAGAAAAATATTGGCTTAATTTGGACTATAGTATCATGACCTTGGTGTTCATGCTTTCATAATGTGTAACAAGTGTAAGGTTGAGATTCAATTAATGTGATGATTCAGTTCATCATGTTAATTTTGACTCTTTTATTATCTACACTAATGGACGCTTAACAAAAGTTACCTTGAAGGATGTCACTTTTAACCATAAATGTAGATTTACAAGTAATGTATGCACATTAATTTGATGTGTTAATGTGCATACATTACTTGTAAATCTACATTCACAGTTAAAAGTGACATCCTTCAAGGTACCTTTTGTTAAGCATCCATTAGTGTAGATAATAAAAGAGTCAAAATTAACATGATGAACTCAATCATCACATTAATTGAATCTCAACCTTACACTTGTTACACATTCCCAAAGCATGAACACTAAGGTCATGATAGGGTCAATAAATTTTAGCCTTTGAATTAGGATCTGGTTGTTAGGATGAACCAATACTTATGTAATTTTTGCACTATTGTAAGAGGATTTTGACTATTGAAGAAATTTGGCTTTCCTGGAGTGAATCCAGTGAATTGGGGAAAATAGTCTCTGTGTATGTGAATGAGAAATTATTGTTAAATCTCAAAGCGTAATCTCCTTCGAAACCTCTGTGTTTATAGAAAACTTTAAAGTTATTTGGTGTTCTGTGGGATTGAATGAAATCGGGTTGACTATGTCAAATTTTGTGTTTTCGCTGTTTCTCATGAATACTTAGTGTGTTGGGTGAATGGTCGAGATCAATGGAGGAAGACCAAGGATGTAGTGGTGTGAAGATTGAATTTGGACTGTTAGATCTTGGTTGAGATAGATCTACAGTGTTCGGCGAGGAAGTTACTCGATAGTTAACGAGTAGAAGCGGGTTGGAGAAACCCACAACTGGATTTTAGGTAGAGGAAAGGCCGTAAATGGTAATTCCCTATTGGCTCCAATTCCACACACACAATGACACGTAACAATGAGGCAAGAGATAAAAACAACTTTTCGGGTGGATTTGGAGTGCCCAAGTTAATTGACTAAAATACGTGTGAGCCATTAGATCTGGTGGAGTGGAATCAACAGTTGACAAATGTGGACCAAGTTTCGAAGTCAGGAAGTGGTGTGATCGTCGGATCTTGTATCGATCAACGGTAAATAAATGCCGACGCATTTTTAGAATGGCGGATTTCAAACTTTATCAAACGGTGGTTTATGTTACCATCAATCCTGGATTAGTGGAAGTCTAGCAGAACTCTACAACTTTTGGAAGGGTCTGCTAACTTAGCGGAAGCTCTAAAGTTGTCAATGGATGAAAGAGAGACCATTGGACCAATAATTACACCTGCAACCAGAGGTAGAAGACATAATCTCATAATTTGGGAGATTAACACTCCTGCCTGCACCCAGACCGCCATCATTAATGGTATCAGAGCAACCTATTGAAACTGAATTGAATCTCAGAAGCAAGAGAAGGAAATCCAATATGGCTTTCAGAGTTGGAAGAGGATGAGGACGTGGTAGAAGAGGACGAATAGTTGCAAATGCTGAGGTTATGGAAGCTATGCAACAAATGTAGGATAGATTAGAAGCATTAATAGCAGGGAGAAATATAGATGATGGAGATGTTAGTGAGCTTGAGGTTTCAACAAATGCAGGAGGATTGAATCCAAAAGAATTGATAGACTAGAATAATGGAATGGAGAAATTCTTTGATTATGAAGAAACAGAAGATGAGAAGAAAGTAAAGTTTGTTGTCATCAAGCTAAAAGGACATGCAACACTTTGGTGGGATGGAGTGCAAGCAGAAAGAAAGAGTCTTGGCAAGGAACCAATCAAAAATTGGAATAGGATGGTAGCAAAGCTAAGAGGTAAGTTTCTACTAAGTAATTATCAGCAAACCTTGTTCAGACAGATGCAAAATCTTAAGTAGAGTCTATGACAGTGAGAGAATATACAGAGGAATTCTATAATGTAAGTATAAGAGCTAGAAAAACTTAGGATGTAGATGAGAAGGTGGCTAGATATGTGAATGGTCTTAGAATGGACATTCAATATGAGATAAGTACATTGTCTCCTAAAATAGTAGAAGAAGCTTATCAAATGGTACTGAAAGCTGAAGAAAAACTAATGAGGAAGTAGTCTCCCAGAGGAAGAGGTACTTTCTGAGGAAAAGGAAGTCAAGGTGGTAGAGGAAGATCTACAACACCTAGAGATGGAGCTAGCAGCAGCTCAAACCAACATGCAACCATAGGAGGGGATGTAGGTGGCAAAGGGAGTTTTTCTAGAGGAAGAGGAAGAGAATTTAGATGCTACAGGTGTAACAAGCTGGGACACAGAGCTTTTGAGTGCCCAAAGAATGCAGGAACAAGTAAGAGGAATGCAATTGTTGCTCAAGTTGAGGAAGAAGTAGTAGCAGTGATAGAAGAAGAAGATGTACCAGAGAGAGGAGAATCTTTGGTAGTCAATAAAGTTTTTGTCAAGACAACAAAGGAGATAGTTGAACCATCACACAGGAATAATTTGTTCAGAACAATGTGTAAGGTTCAAGGGAAATGTTGTCAGACAATTATTGATAGTGGCAACACTGATAATTTGGTCTCTACAGAAGTGGTAGAGAAATTGAAGTTGAAGACAATGAGACATCCTATACCTTTCAAGGTGTCATGGTTACAAAAGGGACATCTGTTGTTAGTGAATGAATAGCATGAAGTGGAGTTGCAGTTGCGAAAATATAAGGATAAAATTGTATGTGACATGATGCCTATGGATGTGTGTCACATATTTCTTGGGAGACCTTGGCAATATGACAGAGGAGCTATGCATGATGGGAAAAGAAACACCTACAAGTTTGGTAAAGATGGTGTCAATCATACATTGTTGCCTATGAAAGAAGAGGATGCATTAGAAAAGAAGACTGACCCAAAAACTCTATTACTAGGAGGAAAGGAATACTTACAACAGATTGAAGAAAATGAGGTAAATTTTGCTGTAATTTGCAAGCCCAAGGTAATAATGACTTCTACTAAAGTTTCTGATACCCATTGAAATTCAAGAAATGTTGGACAACTATTGTGATATCATTATTGATGATTTGCCTAATGAGTTACCACCCATTAGAAGAATTAGCCATCATATAGATTTGATTCCTAGAGCAAATCTACCAAACAAAGTAGCTTACAGAATGACTCCCACAGAAACTGAAGAGGTTAGACAACAGGTTCAGGAACTGTTTGACAAAAGAATGATCAGGGAAAGTTTGAGTCCTTGTGTAGTACCAATAGTGTTGAGTCCAAAGAAAGATAGAGGCTGGAGAATGTGTATTGATTCAAGCGCCATCAATAAAATCACAATCAGATATAGATTTCCTTTCCCTAGAATTGAATATTTTGGAATGTTTGAGTGGAGCAAAGTATTTTACAAAACTAGATCTTAAGAGTGGGTATCATTAGATAAGGATAAGAGAAGGGGATGAGTTGAAAACTGCTTTTAATACAAATGAAGGATTGTATGAATGGAGAGTAATGCCTTTTGGGTTGTCAAATGCACCAAGTACATTTATGGGACTCATGAATGAAGTTCTTAAGGATTTTATTGGTAAATTTGTAATAGTATATCTGGATGATTTATTAGTTTACAAGAGGTCTAAGGAGGAGCACATGAGACATCTAAACTATGTCTTACAAAGGTTACGTCAAGAGAAATTATTGTTGAATTTGAAGAAACATTCATTCATGAAAGAGGAATTAGTGTATTTGGGTTTTGTTATTTCCAATGAAGGATTGAAGATGGATCCAAAGAATATCAAGGTAATCATGGATTGGCCTTCACCAAAAAGTATCGTTGAGGTAAGAAGTTTTCATGGTCTTGCTAGTTTTTATAGTAAATTCATAAAGAATTTTAGTAAGATCAATGCTCCTATTGTTGAGACTATAAAGAAGGATAAACAACCATTTAGATGGTCTGCTGAAGCAGAAAAGAATTTTCAGTTGTTGAAGAAGAAGATCACTGAAAAACCTATTTTGATTCTACTTGGTTTTAGTAAACCTTTCCAATTGAAATGTGATGCCAATGAAGAAGCTATTGGAGGTGTTTTAAGTTAGGAAGATAGACCTATGGCTTATTTTAGTGAAAAGTTGAATGATTCAAAGAAGAAGTATTCTTCTTATGATAAAGAGTTTTATGCAGTTGTGCAGTCATTGAAGAAGTGGAGACATTATCTAATGTCAAAAGAGTTCATACTTTATTCAGATAACCATGCATTGCAGTATATTATGAAACAACCAAAGCTTAACCAAAAACATGCCAAATGGGTAGAGTATATTCAGGGCTTCCATTTTGTCTTGAAGCATAGAAATGGCTAGTCAAACAAAGTTATAGATGCTTTAAGTAGGAGAAATACATTATTTCGAGACAGTCAAATTCAAGTGTTGGGTTTTTATTTTCTTAAAGAATTGTATGAGACAGATTTAGATTTTAAAGAGGCATTTGAAGCTTGTAAGAATCCTGTTTTGATGGATAGGAATAAATGGTTGTATTATTTCTTACAAGATGGATTATTGTTTAAGAGAAATCAGCTATGCATACCAAATTGTGCTATGAGGGAGAACTTAATCAAAGAGAAACATAGTGGTGGACATGTAGGACATTTTGGTATTGATAAGACTTATGAGCAGTTGAACAGATTTTATTTCTGGCTGAAAATGAGATATGAAGTGTAAAAGTATGTGAAAACTTGAAAAGTCTGTCAATTGTTGGGATGTGTTATATTCTTTCCACGACTAACCTACATAATGAACTGGGGGGTTAGAGGGGGGCCGAAGCCCCCCTTTTTTGCACCGATTTCACAACAGGGGTTTGAGGGGGGGCGGGTAGCCCCCCTTTACGGGGTTCGGGGCAGTGCCTTGAGAAAATTATTTTTGGAACCTATATTAGGTTGGGTGAACCTACCTATGGTTTTCGGTCCATGGTTTTGGACACGATGGTTTTCGATCCATGGTATCGAATGCTTTGGCATGTAAAATATGTATTGTAACATTGAAAGGAACATAAAGCTGGTAGTCCC
This sequence comes from Pinus taeda, assembly GCA_000404065.3. NCBI lineage: Eukaryota > Viridiplantae > Streptophyta > Pinopsida > Pinales > Pinaceae > Pinus > Pinus taeda. Next base: position 96,191 of record APFE030215251.1, read on the forward strand.
AGTTTTGGGATCTAGTGGGAAAATCTTTGTGTACATGTGTTTTATGTGTTATGCTCTCACATTGTTTATGTTTTTGTATTTTAGAATTCATATGCAGGTAATTTTTGTACAGGGTTAAAACCTACATTTGGTATCGGATCTGTTTTGGATTCAAGGGGATGCCTTTGTTGTTGAGGGGTTTCGCTCAGGCCTATGGTAGACCCTGTTTGGTGGGATATTTGTGAGATCGATTCTGGTGGTGAAAGAAGATGGCGAGCAGTGGAAAGATAGAGATCGAGAAATTTAATGGTCAGAGTTTTGAGTTGTGGAAACTCAACATGGAGGATCTGGTTGTGGATAAAGATCAGTAGATCGCAGTAGATCTGAGTACTAAACCAATGGGAGTGTCCGATGAAGAATGGAAGAAGTTGGATCGGAAGGCAAAGATCAAAATATGATTGTGTGTCTCAGATTTAGTATTGCTGAATGTATTAGGGGATGCTATAGTGAAGGCTTTGTGGGACAAGTTAGGGACTTTGTACCAATCTAAGTCCAGTGAATAAATTGTTCCCACAGAAAAAGTTGTATAACCTGAGGATGAAAGATGGAGAATTGGTGACAGAGCATCTAAATGCACTTAATACTATGGTAAGTCAGTTAGCATCTATTGATATTAAAATTTCAAATGAAGATAAGTGCATCAGTTTGTTGTGTTCTCAACTAGGTTCATGGGATAGTCTAGTTATTGCAATAGGTAGCAATGCAATTGCCTTGTAGTTTGATGAAATAGTCTCATCCTTGTTGACGAAGGAGATGAGACGGAAAAATATGGAGAGCCAGAATGGTGATGCCTTGTCTATATGAGGACGGTCCCAAAATAGAAACAAAAATAAGTCATCAAATGGGAGATATAAATCTAGAGGGAGATCTAAATCTCCAGGAAAACCTGTAAGGTGGTGTGCTGGAAATGCGGAAAGGAAGGGCACTACAAAAGGGATTGTAAATCTAAAGCTCCTGATAAAGGAAAGGGATCTGATGATGCTCCTTCTGTAGAGATGAAAACCACCTCAGATGAAGGTGGGGATGTGTACTTGGCCTCTTCAAGTACACATGTAGATCATGAGGCATGGTTTATTGACTCAGGTGCATCCTTTCATTTCACTCCCCATAGAGAGTGGTTCTGCGAGTATCAAAAATTACGACGATGGTGATGTCTTCTTAGGGGATGATAGGAAGGCTAGAATCGTTGGCCGCGGAAAAGTAAAGTTGAAGTTGCAAGGTGGAAGTGTTAGAACACTTTCGGGTGTTCTGCATATTTCTGCATTGGCCAGAAATTTGATTTCTATAAGCAAGTTGGATGATGCAGGTGTAAAAACAATGTTCAAGAAGGATACCTGCAAGATGGTTCAGGGAGCACTGGTATTAATACGGGGAGTTCGGACTGGAACTCTATAAAAGCTTCAAGGTAGCAATGGTTTTTATGGGTGCAACAATTCTGTGGTTCCTGAAAGTGGATTAGAAAATCTAGTGGTCTCTGGAGAGAAGACCATGTTGTGGCATCAAAGGCTTTGACATATTGGAGAGAAGGGCCTTCGAATACTTCATGGTAGAGGTATGGTAGATGGTATGAGTAATAGCTCTCTATATTTTTATTTCTATGAAAATTGTGTATATGGGAAGCAGAATTAGGTGAATTTCCCCTCTAGTGGTAAGAGCCAGTGGAGACAGCATGTTACCTAGTCAACAAATCACCTTCATCAATGTTGGAGGATAAAGCTCCACAAGAGGTATGGATTGGTAAGCAACCCTCTCTTTATCATTTGAGGGTATTTGGATGTGATGCATATGCACATGTTCCAAAGGAGAAATGAACCAAGTTGGATAGTAAATCTGAAAAGTGCATCTTTATTGGGTATAAGGATGGTTTAAAACATTATAAGCTTTGGAACCGAGTCACACAGAAGGTTGTGTACAGTCGAGATGTGGTGTTCAGAGAGGTGAAAGATGTTATTAAACATGAAGTCCAACCAAAGGAACCTGTGAAGATAGAGTTTGAACTAAAGGCGGAAGAATTGGACTCTGTGGTAAAGGAGGAATCAGAAGATGAAGAGCCACACACTCCGGCTATGAGGAGATCAGTTCGAGAAAGAAGGCAGCCAGAAAGGTATAGTCCATCTGCTTTCTGTTCAAATTTTGCTTTGTTTATTACTGATGATGATCCTAGAACTGTGAAGGAAGTAGTGGATTCAGAGGATGGAAAACTCTGGAAAGAGGCCATGGTCGATGAAATGGCCTCTTTGCACAAGAATGAGGCTTGGGATTTGGTGGAGTTGCCGGCTGGAAGGAAACCCATTGGCAGCAAATTGGTGTTCAAGAAGAAGACAAATGCAGAAGGGAAGGTGGAGAAATACAAAGCTCGGTTGGTAGCAAAAGGTTATTCTGAGGTGTCGGGAATTGATTTTGGTGATATTTTTTCTCCTGTTGCCAAAAGGTAACTTCTGTTAGATTACCTTTATCTGTTGCTGCTACTTTTGATTTTTGAGGTAGAAGAGATGGATGCGAAGGCATCATTTCTTCACTGGGATCTGGAAGAGGAGATCTACAGGAAGCAACCTGAAGGTTTTGTGAAGGGTAAGAAAGAACTGGTATGAAAGTTAAAGAAG
>APFE030215251.1:108257-121745 GCA_000404065.3 Pinus taeda
GGTTATCTGCTGAACAGTGTCCCAAGACACAAGAAGAGGAAGAGGACATGTCCCGTGTTCCATATGCAAGTGCAGTCAGTAGCTTGATGTACGCCATGGTCTGTACTAGACCAGACATTGCACATGCAGTGGGAGTATTGAGCAAGTTTATGTCAAAACCAGGGAGGGAGCACTAGACAGCAGTGAAGCGGGTTTTCAGGTATTTGCGTGGCGCTAGTGATTATGGTTTGTGCTACCAAGGAAGACCAAGATTGGACAAAGTGTTGGATATCCGTGGCTTTGTTGATGCAGACTCGGCTGGAGATTTGGATCAGAGAAGATCTACAAGTGGGTATGTGTTTAACGTATTTGGAGGTGCAGTCAGTTGGATGAGTAAGAAACAATCTGTAGTGGCACTATCAACTACAGAGGCAGAATACATGGCAGGCACTCATGCAAGCAAGGAGGCAGTTTGGTTGCAGAGATTGTGTTCAAGTATGGGGATAGTACAGAGAGCTATAAGGATAGACTGTGACAGCCAAAGTGCAATTTTCTTGGCAAAGAACCCTGCTTATCATTCAAAGACAAAGCCCATTGATGTTCAATATCACTTTGTGAGGGATATGATAGAAGACAAAAAGGTGTTGCTGGTAAAGGTGGACACTTTGAAGAATACTGCAGATGCATTGACAAAATCTGTGAGCTTTGAGAAGTTCTCTTTGTGTAGAAAGCAATGGGTGTTTCAGGGCTGGAAAAATGACTAAGCTCTCCTATGGCCCCCATGTGGAAAGAAAATAACAAGTGGGAGATTGTTGGGTTGTGTTATATTCTTTCCACATAGTTAACAGGGGGTTTGAGGGGTACCCGTAACCCCACTTTATGGGGTTCGGGGCAGCGCCCTGAAAAATTTTGGTTTTGGACCCTATGTTAGGTTGGGCGGACCCACCTATGGTTTTGTGCATGATTTTCGCACATGTTTTTTGGATACGATGGTTTTTGGTCCATGGTATTGGATGCTTCGGCATGTATAAATATGTATTGTAACATTGAAAGGAACATAATGAAAAATCAAGCTGGTAGTCCCGGTTTTGGGGTCCAGGGGAAAATCTTTGTGTATATGTGTTTCATGTGTTATGCTCTTGCATTTTTATTTTCTTTTTTTTAGAATTCGTATGCAGGTAATTTCTGTACAGGGTTAAAACCTACAACTACCACTCAGTTTTTGAAGAGCCCCAAGGCCTCCCACCTTCCTATAGTTTTGATGATCATTCCATTCCACTCATTCTTGATAACTTTCCTTCCAATGATCATCCTTATTTCAACCCATTTTCTTAAAAAATGAAATTGAGAAAATTTTCAAGAATTGTTAGCTATCGACATCATCCACCCAAGTAATACCCTTATTCCTTTCGTATGGTCATGGCCTTATAAAATGATTGCACTTGGCACATGTGCCATAATTTTTGTGTTGGCCCCAACAAAGTTACTATGAAGGACAAATTTACTATTCCTATAATTAATGACCTTTTTGATCTTCACTCTATTTATAACCAAATTTGTACAAAAAAGTTTGATATTCCAAAGACTTCCTCATGGACTCATGAAGGTCATTATGAGTTCTTGGTTATTCCTTTTGACTTGTGTAATGCCCCCTCCACTTTTTCAAGCATCAAGAATCACACATTTTAACCTTTTTTATGCCACTTTGACATGGTCTTCCTTGATGACATCCTCATTTTCAATAACCCATGGCATGCCCATCTCACCCATGTGGATAAGATGTTATAATTATTGTCTCATTATCATCATTTTCTTAAAATATCCAATTATGCTTTTGGGTAGTCAAAAGTAGAACAATTAGATCATATTATTAGTAAGGATGGTTTACAAATGGAACCTGAAAAAATAGAAGCTATGAAGGATTAGTCATGGCCTAAGCCTTTGCAAAGCTTACGGGGCTTCCTAGGCTTAATAGGCTACTATAGAAAAATTGCAAATCTGCTTATAACTTTACTTTAGAAAAATGATTTCAGTTGGAATAACCCAGTGATATTTCCTTGCAAGCTTTCAAATACTCTATGTGCACCACTTTAGTCCTAGCCCCAAATGATTTCACAAAGGCTTTGCGTCTTGGAATGTGTCTCCTCCAGCAAAGCCATTAGTGTAGTTCTCATGCAATAAGGCCTCCCATTGGATTTTACTAGAAAACAATCTTTGAATTGACACTTGGAAAAATCTACTTATGAAAAAAACGATGACTATTTTGCATGTCATTAATATATGGCACCCATACTTTCTTGAGAAATATTTCCATATTAAAATGGATCATCATGTAACACCACCTACCATACCACTTAGTATTTTTATGGGTTACGGGAGGTGTTACTGATGTTTTAATTCAAATTTCTCAACGATCATCAATATACTGAGTTATGAAAAAAAAAAAAAAACTAAAAAATTGTGGAAATAAATATTAGTGTACCAATTGATTCAACTCAATGAGATATTTCCAACATAGAAAAAAATTTGTTGACCTGAGGCTTGGATTTAAAGTATCACTTAAAGAGAGAAAATCTATGTAATTAACTTGACCATGCCAACATTAGAAATCCATGTGGTTCTTAGGTATGTTTCCTTAATGAGTCAATACCTTATGGACCAACAATTATATATATATATTATATATATATATATATATAATATATATATACTATTATAATATATATTATATATATATTTCGCGGAGTGAACCCCCATCACACAATCTGGGATTTGTGGGTCCAAGTGTGAGGGAATTAACCCTTCCCATACTAGAGACTTGATAGTCAAAATCACCGATGATTGCACAACAACTATACCCAAGGTAGTTGTACCATATCAAATAAATAAATTATTAATTATTAATATTAAAATTACAACTAATTATTATACGTCATTAAAATCAATTAATTGTTATATATATAATTATATATTATATATTTATATTATATTATATAATATACGCAATCACCCCATCTGGGATTTGTGGGTCCAAGTGTTGAGCGAATACACCTTCCATATTAGATCTCGATAGTCGATCACCGAATGATGCACACAAACTCTACTCTAAGGTGAGTTGTTGCCGTTCAAATAAATAAATATTTAATTATAATATTAAAATTACAAATTTAATTATTTATTTATGACATTAAAATCAATTAATTTATTTTTATTAAAACACTAATCCACTATTAATTTATTTCCAACATAAATATATTCATATTTTACCTGTGGCATTAATTATAATGTTGAAAAATGATTAAATAGAGTATTCATGCAATTATGCATCATGATTGAAATAAGAACGAATTTCACCAGTAATGATTTTTATTATATTAAAACGAAGTTTCTGCCATTGATTAGATATTGTGTTGAGATGATTAATTACACAAAAAATATTTATAAATATCACAATTAATGTAGGGGTGTTACAAACCCCATTGTCTCCTTAAAGGAACATTATCCCCAGTGTTCTTACAAAACCAGAAAAGACAACAAAACAAAATTTGAGCTTTATAGAAACAAATATTTTACACCAATTAAATATTAAATAAAAAAGGGTGCAATGCTTTCATATAATTTACATGCTCCTAGGTTGCATGATTGGGTCCAAAGAGATTTGATTACACCTTGACCCGATCTATCACTTAGTTATAGAGCATGGTCAACCTTTGGTCCAAGATACACAAAGGTTTAGGTTAGAACTCCACCTTAGGCCCCACCTATATCATAGACCTATTGATCACATTATTAGAATCGTGCATACACTTTTTCAATAACGATATGTAGAACACATCATGTTCCTTTATGGTGGGAGGCATTAAGGCTATTCTATAAGAAACGAGTCCAACTCACTACAAATAATGAAACAGTTTGCAAAACTTGGGTTCCAACTTATCACAGGACCCCACTTTCAGTGACCTCCTCCATGGTTTAATCCAGAGATACATGTGATCCCCCACTTAAAATTATTCATGCATTATCTGTTGATGTGTACCTCTTCTATATATATATATATATATCCTTGGCTACCGTCACCTTCTTCTTGATACTAATGACCTCTTGTTCCATCTCTGTTAACATATCAGGTTCAAGAGTCACCTTATTTACTAGGTCATCCCAACTAATGGGTGTATTACACCTATTTCCATATAGATCCTTGAAGGGGATCATCTTCAGTGATTCCTGATACCTATCATTATATGAAATTCAAATAAGGGAAGAAAATATTCCCACCTTTTCCATTGGTGCATAACATACATTCTTAGATGTCTTCCAACACCCTATTCACTCTCTCATATTTGCCATCTATTGTAGGGTTTTATGTTGTACTAAATGCTTGCATAGTTCCAAATCTAGTGAATAGTGCTTTATAAAATTTGGATGTGAATTTGGAATCCTGGTCTGAGATTATCTTCTTGGCTATGTCATGCAACCTAAATATTTCCTTCATGAATATATGTGCAATATCAATGTCTTTGTGGGTAGACTTAATAGTTATGAAGTGAACTCCCTTCCTTAGCTTGTCCACTATCACCATTATGGAATCATGTTGTCTTGGTATATTTGGTAGTCATATGATGAATTCCATGGATATGACTTCCTACTTCCACTCTACGATTGGAATTTGTTCTAGTAGTCCAGATAGATGCCTACATTCCACCTTAACTTGCTAACACTCTAAACATATGGCAATGTACTTCGGTCTTTGAACTTTAGCATCCCATCATATGTGAGTTTGTAGTTCTTAATCAAAGGTCCTTCTTGCTCTTTTTTTAAACAATAATGCACATTATAGAAATCTTCATCTTGTACCATTGCGTCCTTGATATTTTTCTTGATGCTAGAATCACAAAGACTTATAGCTGCCAAGTGGTTTACTTGCAAACTTTCGTTAAGTGCGTCATCCGCCCTGTTCTCCTTACCCTTGGTGTACTTGATCTTGAAGTCAGATTAACTTATGAGGGATAACCATATGACATGTATTTCATTCAATTTATGTTGGTTGAATAAATATTTCATTCCCACATGTTCTGACATCAACACAAACTTCCTCCCAATCAAGTAATGTCTCCACATTTTTAACGCATGAATGATTGTTGCAAGTTTGAATTCATGGTTAAAGAATTTACTATGAGCTCAATTAAATTCCTTTATTCATAAAAAATTATATGTCTCTCATACATTAGTTCTCTACCCAATCCTTCTTTACAAGCATTAATGAAAACTAGGAATTCTTTCTCTAGATCAACAATTCTTAATATGGGTGCATGTGTGCGTAGATACTTGAGTTGCTCAAAGTTGGATACAAAATTTTATGCCCATTGAAACGTTACCCCTCTCCTCTACAAAGCTATGATTGGATGACCAATTTTCAAAAATTTCTGAATGAATCTCCAATAATATCCTACCAACCCCATAAATGATTTGACTTTTGTGACATTTATGGGAGTGGGAAATTCCATGATGGCCTTGATTTTCTCAAGGTCCATAACCACACCTTCTTCTGAGATAACGTGTCCCAAATATTGAACCTGGGTCTCACACTTACTAATCTTAGCATATAGCTTGTGTTCCCTCAATAACTGTAATACTTTCTTCAAGTGCTCCTCATGCTCCTCTCTATTTTTTTAGTAGATCAGAATATCATCCACAAATACTAAAACAATTTTTTCCAATTATTGGTTGAGCATATTGTTCATTAAGCATAGAAACATGGTCAATACATTTGTAAGTCCCAATGGAACTATCATGACATCTTAGTACCCATATCTTGTCCTGAATGTCATTTTTTGAATGTCTTCATCCCTGATATTGACTTGGTGACAGCCAGACCCTAAGTCCATTTTTGAAAACACAATAGATCCTCTTAGCTAGTTAAACAAATAAATTATTATTGGCAGTGGATATTTATTATTTATTGTTGCTTTCTTCAATTTGCAGTGGTCGATACATAATTTCAGCATGCCATCCTTGTTCTTAAGAAATAGAACTAAGGCTCCCCAGGGTGACACATTGGGTCTGTTGTACCCCTTATCTAACAAATCCTTTAGTTGTAGTTTCAATTCCATCAATTTGGGGGTGCTCATGTGATAAGGTGTCTTAGATATTTAAACCAAACCAAGAATTAGCTTGAAAGAGAAATTGATGTCTCTTAGGTGGTAACCCTGGTATTTCATCTGGAAATACATCATTGCACTGTTGTAAACTAGGGTGGTTCTCAAGTTTGGTTTTGTTTTCCTCTTCTACACTATTAACCTAAATCATGAATAAAGTGCACCCCTTTTAATTGCACTTATTATTTTATAATGTTGAAATATGTCATATAGAAATAGGTTTATTCTTTCCTTGAAATCATATTCCTCACCATTTTCATCAAGGCATTCCAATGACTTATTGTAATATTCCACTTTGGTATTGAGGCTTGTCAACCAATCCATACCAACTAATACATCATATGAACCCAACAGAAGGATGATGAGGTTCATTTTTGTAACCATTCCATCTAGTTCTAAGCGGCGTGACTCCATTAATTTTGTTATTTTCTTCCTAGCCCCCATAGCAAATGCAACCATCTATGACTTGGTATGCTCTTTATTGTGCATGGTGAAATCCCTTACAACTTTAGGGATAATATTTTAAGGTTAGATCATGATAAATTAATATTGAAAATGGTTGGTTAATGATCTTACCTTTCATCTTGATGATTGAGCCTTGGTAATCCACTTGTCAATTTTCTAATGAGTGTAAATTCGAGGCATAATTTGAGTTACATAATTCACCAACGTTTCCTTTTCTACATTGTATATTCTCTTGTCATTCCACTTCTATGGTTGATGGAAGTCCCTTTACAAGTAGTTCCCCCTAAAATTCCAACATTGAAGTTTCTTGTACCCTTGGTTTCTTCTCTTGTTGGTTTGGAGGGATGCTCTCTATCATTGAGATGTGTTTGATGGAATTCATATTTGGCATGAATTTTCCCCATTTTCTTTTGTTTGAAGGGTCTTGGTCCTTTCCCCTTGAAGTTGTTTTGGTCTTTCTTCTTCCAATCAATATGGCTCTCTATATTGTGTTTGGATTATTTGTAATAGTAATTGGGGTTCTTGAAAGTTTCTTCCAATGGCTTAAGTTCATCGAACATGATCCTAACTTTGAATGATTGGGGAAGCATGTTGAGGTCTTTTTGATTTTTGATCTTTTCATCCTTCATATAAGGTATATACCTAAGTAGCTTTAAAAAATTATGTGTACACATTTATAGTATGTTGTCCCAACTTGATTTCGTGAAACTCTTTGATCTTGGTGTAATAATACATGTTTGACATATACTTCTATCAAAAATATTTTTCAAACTTGTTGGGTCTCCAAAATGTCATATTTTTCACTCTATTTTCTTTCATTTTCCTCCAACTTTTATCATATTCCATAGCTCCATAACTTTACATTAAGGTAATTTTCATGATTATTTATGGGTTTAGAGTTATTATTTTCCAAAGCATTTATTTTAGTATTTTTAGTGATTTTATGGTTAAACATTAGAAAAATAATATGATTTCACTTATATATAAAAGTTGAATGATTTTTATGATGTTTATAGGCATATTTGAAGATTACAACAAAGTCATATTTGGCTACTTAGCCTCAAATCGAAATGTCCACTTAAAAGTCTTGAATATTTGAGGAAGATTTGAGATCATTATTCAAGCACATTCAATGGAGGAGAACTATGAAAGTTTTGGTAAAGTCTCCTATCAAAGATATGAAAGATTTGTGAGAGGATTTGTAGACATAATTATCCCCTAATTTTAGCAAATTGGTTATAGCTACTTTAGACACAAGTGGATCTGAATTTATTAGTTGTGTATCCTCTTCTCAAAGCAACTCATGTATAAATACGAGTGCTTTCTCCATTGAAAGGGTAGGAAGGGAGAAGAAATTTAGAATTTGTAATTAGAATAATTGAATAAATATATTTGTAACTAGACTTCAATCTTTTGGAGCTTTCTCCAAGCCTATTTCACTTATTATATGTTGTTTTTTTAATTTTCAACTTCTAGTGTCCTTGTTGAGCATTGGAGGTTTCCCTTTTCCAAGCATGTAAACTCTTTCCTTTCTTTGTTTATAATTGTATATTTCAATCATTTTCATAGACTAGATTTCAATCACTTTCATAGATTAAATTCCAAATGCTTTCATGGATTAACTTTTCATTCTTTCATAGATTAGATTTACATGATTTCATAGATTAAGTTTCCATGTTTTCATATATTAGATTTAAATGCTTTCATAGATTAATTTTGCATGTTATCATAGATTAGATTTACCTACTTTTATAGATTAAATTTCTAATGCTTTCCTAGATTAAATTTCTAATGCTTTCCTAGATTAAATTTCCAATACTTTCCTAGATTAATATTATATCACTTTCCTAGATTAGATTTATATCGCTTTCTTAGATTAATATCTCGTTTATGTTGGACAATTTGCAGTATATGGATGGCTAGTGGTTGTGATAGTATTGGTGTTGATGTCAACCGAGATCAACATGGTGATTGGGAGTCCAGGAGGAATCCCATGATAGTTGCAGGCTTATGGTAGAGAATCATCATAGTAGCAGGCTTATTGAAAAGCCATAAAATGATGACTACCAAGGTGATTGGTAGTCCAGGCTCATGAGGAATCCTATGATAGTTGTAGGCTTCATGTAGAGAATAATCACAACAGTAGGATTACTGGAGAAGCCGTCAAATGATGACTATGATGGTTGGGATTTCAAGATTTCGGGCACAAGAAGAACATTCAAGGAGAAAATAATCACATATATTTTGCAGCCATTTTATAGGTATAAAATGGGCTCAAATCCTACATCAAACCCTCTCCATTGGAAAGTGCTCTGGAATATTTTTCAAATGGTGTGTGGAAGTCTAAAAATTGACTCCTAGATAAAAAGTTATGGTCTACCAAAGTTTAGGGGCTTGAATTCCTAAGCATGTTGAAATATCATAGGTCATCACATCAAAGCAGGATATATCAGAGGTCAATAGAGAGGAAGGATGAATATCGAAGGTTGGAGCACATTGGGACTCGATATCAGAACCCTGAAGAATAGGACCATGGGAGCATCAGAATATCAGAGATCAATGAATATTGGGACCTTGGAGTATGTCATATTGGGATATTGGAGGTTGGAGGCTGTCGTAATATCAGAGGTCATTGGCATATTGGAGGTCGGAGCATATCAGAATATCAGTACTTCTTAACATCCGTATTTTAAGAAGTTACGATATTCAATGTTGCCGATATTGTTAAAGAGTTGAGGGACGCTAAGTAGAATTTACAAAGGACTTTGTTACAAAACCAAGCCTAATCGGGACTCTTTCTATCTCCTCTGGTAGGACACATGGCAGAATGTCATTGGCTCTGAGAAGCTGAAGTAGCAAGTTACGTCAGAATGACATGACAATACAATGGACACATGGCTTCCTATTCTAGCACTTTCAGTGGCCCAATGGTAAAAATTAGAGTGACATGTGCCACCTCTCAAGACTTGCCATGTTTAGAAGTGACGTCATCATATTGGAGGTTAGTATATGGGAGGATGAGGACATCATAAATCCTGTGAAAGTGGCATTTGAAAAGTTATGATAAAGGGGGGTTTGATATTACCTGGCACATGGTCATATGGATCTTAAAGGAACCAAGGGCCAAAAAGAGGGAGATAAGACAATTGGAACTTTGAAAAAGTTACAATACAAAGGGGCTCTAATATGATGCTTATTTGATAGTCACATACCCAGCTCTATGATAAGGAAAACGCTCAAGGAGCTAAGCTACGGAGGGGGTTAAGGATGTTGGGGTTGTGCAATATCGTAGCATTTCATTTGTTTAAGTTATGATATTATGGGGCTCCAATGAAACAATAAAATGAATTTAATGGATGAATAAGTTGGTAGCTAAATATTAAATGCAAATTAGTGGAGTTAGTTGATGGAGTTAGCTGGATCTGCAGAAGGCGCTGAGACACGAAAACGAGGACAACAATTCACATAGAAGAATTGAAGAAATGGAGAAAGCATTTGGCTTCTTCACATGCACGACTGGTAGATTTATATGAGGAACATAGTGGCCATTCCTGAGTGCCTTCAAGCTCTATGGAGTAATAAATAAGCATGGGAGTCATGGTAGAGTGTGCAGGTTATCCGAGATTAAATTTTCAGTATGGAGGATTACAAAGTGAATCAATGAAAAACTCGAAAGTACATTTCTGTGTTAATGATGTGACAAATTTAAACTAGTATACATAATAGAAATAGGAGGAACCATACTGAGGTACACTCAGAAGTATGGACACAGGCATGAGAGACAACATTGTGAAAAGTGCATCAAAGGATGAAAACTATCGATTGCCAACAATCAATGTGGGGAGAAGAGTATATTGTTGAAGTGTTAAGGAGTGAGAGCTGAGTGAGAGGACAGAGGACTAAGCAGAGAGAGAAGAGAGTGTTGTGAGACAAAAAGTGAGTGCAGAGTGATTTCTATGAGAAGAACAATGAGAGCAAAGTTGAAGCGGGTGCAACAAAGAGCTTGTGTGAGAGAAGGCAGAGTGTTGAGGATATGCTTTTGTGAGTAGCAAACATAGAACAGTTGTATGTAACAAAGGGATTCTATGGAACAACAGTGGAGTGTGGGAATTTTTTTTTTCTACAACCAACCTTATTGGTATTTTACATGTAGTTGCATATTCCTTTGTTTTCAGTTTGAAAATTGTATGAAATAGTAGAACAGTGGCAAGAGCGGGTGGGTCCCTGCATTCAAAAGAGGTTGGTGTCTCTTGGAAAGTTGGTGCTTGCTAACCTAAGAGGGTCAATGCCTCCTTTGAGTGGGTGCTCACAAATAAATTGATGTAATTAAGTAGGTCCTCAAATAAAATCATATACAAATAAAAAATTGGTGGTTTTTTCCCTCTAGGTTTCCACATGAAAACGTCGGTGTCAAAATGTGTATGCTTCTCATGTGATTAGTTGTATGAACAAATGACTTCTTGAACTAACTGTTTACTTTCTTTATGAATACATGCTCTCATAAGTAACATAACATGCTCTCATAAGTAACATAAAATAAAAAGGATTGAAATCATATTTAGGAAAAAGATTAAAGGATCTCACTATTATTGATTCACCCCCCTCTCAATAATTCCTTATTTCAACAATTTCATGTCAATTTACTCACTCTCATAAAATAGAATATACTTGCTTTCCTAGAATAGAATTTCTTTTCATATCAATTTACTATATTTCATAAAATAGAATAGAATTTCATGTCAATTTACATTTCATAAAATTAGAAACTAAATCCTTGCATATATTTTGTCATGCACTTGATAAGTTTACAAACTTGGATTGATAATTTAATGTAATGGAATTTAAAGAATAATTAAATTGACTGAAAAAACTCACTCCACAATAACTCCTTTTCTTGAATGGTTTTAATGTTATTTAATTCCTCCCACCATATATATACCTTTCCTTTTAAGTTGAATATTACTATCGTGAGCTTCATGTTTTCAGAGCAGTCATGTACTATGAAATATTTCTTCATCCCCAGTAACCAGACCTTCACCTCTTCGGCTTTCTTATTCTCTCCATGAAGGTGGGGGGTTTTTCTTTCTTAAATTATTTCAATATTCACATTTTATCACTCCCTCCATGTCAATAATGTCTTTGGATTCCCACTCTTGATGATTGATCAAGTTTGTATGCTCTTCTCTCTAGGGTGTTCCATGGAGTTCCTTCTCTCATGGTATCTTCACTAGCTTGCCTATGCCTTTTTGATTTATTGTCTTCTTCTCTATCAAATCCAAGTCTATGCCTCTCTATTTTAGTGGGAATTTTCATGGATTTGTGTTTTTCTAGGTAGTTGGCACTAGCCACATATTTTTTTTCCCTTTGTAAGTCTAACAAGCTCTACAATATCATTGTATTCACTTCAACTTCTTTCTCCTGAGCCCTGAAAATTCTTTAGTTGTCTTCCTTGAAACTTCTTAACTCATCCTTTAACATTATGTGGGTGTCCATATAGTCAAGGGAATATTCCTGAACCCTCTCCCTAAAGGAGTCCTCCTCTTGATCACATGGGGCTATGTCTATATTGTATTGCACCATCTTGCTACTTGTCTTTTACTTTCTGGTTGGGACATGTGTTGCCTTCTCTCTCTCTCTCTCTCTCTCTTAGTTTTATTACACACATGAAACTGTCAATCAAATACAAGGAAAATTTTAGGGGATAATATTCGTAGGTGGGCTAATTTTCCATGTTTTTTCCAAAAAAAATAAATTGTCAACTTCCATTTTTTCTAAGAATCGTTCGCCCAAATTTTATAGTATAAATTATTTTACCTTAAAAATCATAAAATTTTTATAGAGACTATATGAAATTATTAGAAATTTGAATATTTTTACAAATGTGTTTCCAAACATTTTATAGTTTGCATATTAGGGACTAGTAATATTCGCCAAGGTTTCTAAACCTTAAAATAATTTTCCACCCTTAAAATTTCCCTGGATAAATATGATATAACATTTCAACATGCCAACAGAATATTCATTCATATAATAATCAAGAGTGCATTTTCTATGACATATTTTAGTTTTATTTGTGAATTTTTTTTTTAAAGGCTTATTTAGTCCAAGTGTTGAACTTGAGCTCTCATACCACCTTGTAACACTACCTACCATACCATTTTGTATTTTTATGAGTTATGGGAGGTTTTACTAACATTTTAATTCAAATTTATCAATGAGCATCAATATACCAAGTTACAAAAATGCCAAAATCTAAAACTTTGTAGAAATATATATTAGTGTGCCAACCAATCCAACTCAATGAGAGCTTTCCGACACAGTAAACAATTTCATTTATTAAAGGATTGGATTAAAATTAACGATTAAAGAGATAAAATATATTTTATTAGCCTTGATGATGCTAATACTAGAAATCCACATGGCTATTAGGTATGTTCTCATATTGATTTGATTGCCTTATGGACCAAGGAATTGGCTACAATGGCTCAAGACTTATTTGATGTTTATATGTGTGTGTGTGTGTGGTATGTCGTCGGCTCCACCTATTGACCAAGCATACAGTATTGGGGAATGTAAACCATAGTTTGTGTGTGTGTGTGTGTGTGTTTGTATATATATACACACAGACAAACTATGGTTTACATTCCCCAATATCGTACGCTTGGTCGATTGGTGAGCCCAGACGCATCCATTGTAATGTAATAATAATTTTCTCATATATATACTATATATATATAATTATATATATATATATATATAGTAAATAAGTCTTGAGCCATTACAGCCAATTCATTACTCCATAAGGTAATCGACTCAATAAGATAAAATACCTAATAGCCACATGGATTTCCAGTGTTAACATAGTCAATGATAATAACATATATTTTCT
>APFE030215252.1:6396-23768 GCA_000404065.3 Pinus taeda
ACTGATAATAATGCTTCACTATGCCCTTTGAATTCCTTCAAAATAATTTTTCAAACCAAGCTTAAGCAAACATTTAAAAAATATACACACCTTTTTTCACTTTGTAAGAGCTCGATATTGTCTCTGATGTATCTCTGTAATTTCGGATCATCCAGTTCTGAAATTGCATCCTATGGTAGCCCTCTATGTCCTCTTTCCAATGCCACCAATCTGACCGCAATTGGATTCTCCAATGAAGAGTTATGCCAAATCTCCCACAGTGACTTGATTATAGACTAATTCAGTAGAGTGAACTTGTACGATGTTCCACGAGTCACTGTTTCGACCTCTAGCTCTAAAAAATATATAGAAGAAACTACAGTCCGTCCTCTTTCTGCACCTTTTTACGAAATTTCAATCCAATGCTTAGAGAAAAATTTATGAAAATTTTCCCCAGGTCACCTATTTTGAATGTAATTCAGGAGTCTGCAAAAAGACCAACTTCCTCAGATCATATCTCCGCAAGTATAGCGCAAAATGCTCTGAAATTCAGACCCGAGATTTAGCACGATGTATTCTCAAATGGTTTTTTTTTTAACTTCTGAAATGTCGCAGAAACAAAGTTATAGCGAAAATGCCACGATGACCTGTTCGGAGCAGCGAAACCCTAGAATCCAAAGCTCTGATACCAAATGTTATGAAACCAGCTCAAGAAAAGATAGAAAAGATGGATCAATGCCTTAGAATTCAGCCTCCTCGAGGGGGCAACCTCCTTTACATTACATAAATGAACAATTCTTGGATGATACAAATGAAAAGACCTCCTTTTCTATATATAGGAGTCTAGGGGGTTATTATATAATCAGAGCCTACATAACAATAATAATCTAAGGGCACAATAATAACAATAGTGGGCTTCTATGGGGCACAATAGTAATAATATGGGCACTACATGGGTACATTAATATAATAAGGGGGTTGTACTAATAATAATAAGGGGTTACACTAGTAGTATAGGGGCCTAACAATCCCAAAATAATGGAGGTTACAGCTACCACAGGCTCACATGAGTCTTCTGAGGCATCAATTACAGATCTAGCTTGCTCGTTCTTGCATCGGATAGCGATGAGGCCCAAAATTCTCCCCTACACGGACATGGTTAAATGGGTACTGGACAGGCTGACATCAAAAACAGACAATTTAAGACTCAGGGTCAAGGACTTATTGGCTCATTCACTCCATAAGACTTGAAGCTCATGTATCATTTACCAGAGCCACAGGCGAATTATAACAAACAGTTCATAGAGAAGTTTTCTAAAGAGAATGAAGACCTGACAGAATGCAACAAAGACTGGTCAAGGAGAGGCAAACCACTAAAAAGGGATAAACATGGTATGTATAGTACTGGTTTTCTCACTTCCCCATATTGCTTTGCTGCTGCTATGCTCTGTAGACTTTTCGAGAAGCTAGACATTAACAAATTTTCATCTGAATGGCTACCATTATTGGATTTCGCCGTTAATGCTACTGTTATGGATTGGGCTAAAATATTATCTGACAACTTAGCCACGGCCATTTTAAATTACCGGTCTAAAAGAACTGTTTCTCAGAGAATTTATCCCCCTTTCTACTTATCGGCGTATGTGATGGATGCAATTTGTTATGTTTCCAAGTTTCCTTTAATGGGTTGGAAATGGACGACTCAAGACCCCTTACCCATTCATATTTATCACAAAGAATTGTGGGATTATAAGTTCACTCCGTATTTCTATAAGATTTGTCATGGAATCATGTTGCCCCTGTAAAAAATTTCTTATGATAAAGATGCTCCAAGATTTTCTCTTGAAGCAGAAGTAGATATACTCCCTGTCGTGAGATGGTTCGAAGAAGAATTGTTTACATATGTCGGGGTATTCGGAAGTCTCGCTTCCCCTCATGTCTTACCTTTATATGTTCCTGATAAACTCATGGCACGAGAAATTGCTTATCAAGCCTGCGGGGAAGGGGGTTTGACTAAAGATTTGAAGGACAAAAAGAAGGCTATTTAGCTATAATTTCCTGTAGCCCATGGGGCCTTTTCACTATTTGATGTAGGCCATGCATTCAAATAAGTAAACAATATAACATGTCTACAATTGTTCAAATTTCTAGGAAGACAGTTCGACCCTCACAATATTGCTAAGAATTTCATTGTTGCAGTCAAAATAAAAGTGTTTTCTAAAGAATATGATATTTTTGATGACATGTTCCAATAGAAAAATACGCTTAAAGAATTTCTGTATTCAACCCGAATGCGATTCCCTCCAGCAGAATTTCAAGAGTTCAAGATATACAAGGAGAGGAGGTTAGCTAATGTCCCTTGGAAAAACTACGCTTGGAACTCGTAAGGGAACCAACTCCGAGTATCAGTCTCAGTGGGAGTTCAGGCACAGACAAATCTAAATCTAAGTCCGGGAAAGGAACATCAGAACATTATAAGAAATCTGAAAGTGACCATGGTAAAAGCGAGGGGTCAGTAAGGGATACTGCCCAGTCAAAAGAACTCCCACAGCAACAAGCTTTGCCCTCTCCACAGATAGATCCTCCCCCTCTCATCATTCAGCCACCATCAGTCAGAACCGATCTAGATAAAAATGGGAGACTTTCAATGATTTAATCAATCTTGAAGGGCAGAGCACAAAGACACCTGTGAGTAATGTACAGGCAACAAAAGATATAGTCATAGGAACAATTAGCAATGTCTCAGATATGGAACATATTCCCATTACCCCGTCCTCTGAACTTATACTCAAGATATAGGAGATTCCTCCTCTTGATGTATTTTATAGTCCACAACACAAGGCAGTAGTGAGAAGACAGAGAAAGAAAAGGAAATTGGAAAAAGTGCTTTCTCATGATGTAGAGCAATTAGACGTCCTATGGCAAGATCCTACTACCGATCCCATTGAAAATCTCACCAAATTATCTCAGATCGCAGGAGCATATTCCTCTGTGACGATTGATAAAAACATCTGAGGTACAACAACTAGTGAAAGAGAAGGAAGACCAGATACAAGTTTTGCAGCAACAGTTGCAAGAAGCCAACGCCAACAACGAAGCACAGAAACAGCGTGAAAGATTACAACAGGACTTCCAACAAATGCAGATAGGATACCAAAACAGTTTGGTTGAGAAAGAAAAACAGTTACAGGATATGCAAGAGATGCACAAGGATGATCTTAAGCTTACAAAATTCATCACAAAATCCATTTCCTTAAACGATCAACTACTACAGCAACAGGAAGCATTGTGCCAAAGAATATCACAGTGGAACTCGTATTGCGAAATAAGCGATAAAATCACTAATCAAGTCGTGGACTTACGACATGATTATGATTTAATTGATAAAAGATTTACTGAATATTTGGCTTGCAAGAAACAGAGGAGGGGAAAAGAGTAGGCGCACCAATAATCAACGACAATCACAAAGAAATGCTCTTTAACAAATGGGATGCGCAAATTAGGAAAGTAGAGCAAGCGGCAGCAGAAGTAGCCACAACAACAAACAACGTTATTGACTGCATAAATGAAAATTTGCTTAGGGCAAATCCGATCTCAGAAACTACTCTAGGGTATCTACCGAAAGCACAGCAACTGCAAACACGCTGGAAACAGAAGGCTCAAGAAAAGGCAGAATCAATCAAAAGATTAACTAAGTTGAATTGGGATTCTTACTGGGCATATTTGGTAAAACCACACAGTCAGTGTATGACTCTCAAATGCATTATCAATTTCGCCGAGAAAATGGCGCCAGCTCTTGCTGATTTCGTTTTTGCAGGACAGTTAAAGTCTGAAGTCGGCCAGCCGACTCTTCTCAAGCAAATGCTGAACGCTTGTGATTTCAAGGAATAGATACAGATATAGTTAGTTGTTAGTTTTAGATCCAATGTTAGTATTAATTTTGCTTTATTTTTGCCTGAAAAAAGGACGGTTATTTAAACCGTATCCTACATTTTTGTAATAAGTTATTTTTAGATTTAGTTAGTAGTATTTAAACCCTTGTCATGCATTTAGAGAAGGGTCCTGAAATTTATCAAAAACTTGTCCTCAGAACATGCACTTCTGCACCCTCCGAGGAGGTTTTGATGAATGAATGGAACATGATTTATTGATATCTGCATTTAATATTTGCTACTGATGTTGCACTTCTGTACTCTTGGTGGATGTTGGATTAAGAAGAGATAAATCATTATCGCTTGAAGCTCATAAGTAGAACTAGTTATAAATGGTACTTCTATCTCTTAACTATTTCTGCCTTTGTGTTAAAGTGATATTCATGTTTAGCTGTTTATATATTGATGTGTGAATGCCTGAGTTATCATTTGGCCCTTTTGTACGGTGATAGTTATTTATTTATGCCTAATGTATGAGTAGCTTATTATGCGATATATTTTTCACAACTGTTTTGTCTAACTTTTTATACGAAGTAGTTTATCTATATCGAATTCTTTCTCATAACAGTTGAATGATCTTTATTACCAATTTTTATTTGAAATCATTTTAGATCGCATAACGGAAAGATTACACCCTGGGTTAGTTTAGAATTAGATATTTATGTTTATTAGAATACAATTACATGTCATTTGATTAGAGTTAGAACTAGAGCATCTCACTTAGGAACTTTTAGAAAGGAAATATCAATTCTCAACACACACACACACATAAATTAGAAAACTGGTCCCATATCCCCAGTCGGACCCACTATACCAAACGGAAAAGGAGCTGCTAACCAAGGTCCGGACCGGGTGGGTATCTCCCTTGTTGTAGACTCGATTTTCAGGGCTTCAACAGGAAGATAAAGGCAATGTTGCCTTTTTGACATTGGTTGCATACGAAGAATCATTGTTGCAAAACCAAACTGGTCAAGAGTGGGACAGGAAGGTTGTTCTGCAAACTAATGAAAAACAAAGATATAAGCTGAGGTCAAAAGAAAACAATGTCAAGGAGAATCCTGCCCAAAACGTTGTTGTCCCAACAAAGCAACAGAGTATCAGACAGAAAAGACCAGCAGCTGATCCAGTCATCCTCAAAGCACCAGGTCAAGAGGTAAGAGGTCTAGAAATTAAAAATATCTGTACCTCTGATAGAACTTGCAAAGAGTGAAGTTTTTAGAAAGCCTATCCTTGATGCTCTTGAACTGAAAACCATACAACCCCTCACCAACTATGTCAATTTGCAAGATGATAAGCTTGCAGTTGTGTTTAGCCCAATGACTAAACTTGCTAATGATAATTCCCCATCATTTTATGTCTCCTTGACCATTCATGACAAAATCCTCCATAATTGCCTACTAGACACAGGGGCTAGCCACAATCTGATGCCCAAAGCTGTCATGGAAGAGTTGAGCCTTGATATCACTAGACGATATCATGATTTATTCTTGTTTGATTCAAGAAAGGTCAAATGCCTAAGATTAATCAAAGACCTAGCCATTACCCTAACTCAGCTGCCCATGAAGAGCATGCTTATGGATATTGTGGTAGCAGATGTCCCTCCTAAGTTTGGCATGTTACTGTCCAGGGAATGGATTAAGAGACTAGGTGAGACATTACAAAATGATCTATCTTATGCCACTGTCCCAGTTTTTGCAGGGGAAAGCAGGAGATTGTACAGAGAAACACAATTAGCCTACATCATCAGTGATGAGAAGAATCCTTCCAATCATCCCATTTATGTTGTAGACACTGATTTTGGAGCATGTATTCTCCAAATTGAAGAATCCCAGAAGGCCTTATTGCAGCTAAATAAACCAGTGAATCAGGATGAGGGAGAGCAAGGAAGTCAGGTTTGGGAGATGTTCTTTGATGGAGCATGTTCCTGGGAGACTGCAGGAGCAGGGGTAGTGCTGATATCTCCAAAACAAGAAAGCACACATCTGTCTTTTAATCTGGCTTTCCAAGTCACAAACAGTGTAGCAGAGTATGAGGCTCTGATATTGGGCCTTAACATAGCTAAAGACAGGGGAATCAGAAGCATAAAGGTGTTTGGAGATGCTGATCTGATCATTCAGCAAGTAAACGAAACGTTTCAAGCAAAGCACCCAAGGCTGAAAGCATATAGAGATGAGGTATGGAGACTCAAAGATTCTTTTGAAATTTTTTGTATCTCATACATCCCTAGAGTAAAAAATCAACTTGTCGATTCCCTTGCTGTGTCTGCTAGCATGTTCATCCCTCCCCTGCCTCCCAAACTAGTTTATGAAGTTCAAATGAAATACAGACCATAACCTTTTCCTTCACCAATGGATCTACCTGGGTCCTATGTATCGTAAGTAACGCATATTCATTTGCCCTTGTCCCCATCTATGCCTTTGCTTCTGCTCTTTACAAGGATGCTGGGATTCCAGCTGGTACATTCACTGGTCCTATCTCTATTGCCTTTGCTTATGGGGTTGACCGCGTTGGCGGCTCTGCCAGGCCAACTACTAGAGATTCTCCAATGGGCTTTGCCTTAACCTTTTCCTTCACCAATGGATCTACTGCGCTTGGCTTTGCTCCTATATTTGCTAATGATGCCTCTGCTTTAGGTGGTTATACCACTAGTGATGAATTTGGAACCGTGCAAAGGTCGTCGTGGATATTTGATCTACACCGAAGCCGGGACAACAAAGGATACTGGGCGAGATGACGCTAGTGAGACTCGATCAATTGGTGCTTTTACTAGATTTGGATCTGCCCCTATAGGTTTTGCAGAAGGATCTGCTTCTTCAATGGGCGAATCAATGGGTTCTGGGTAAACCTCACCTGGAACAGCAGGATCAACTGATTATGAAACGGGTGGATCGACAGGATCTGGGATTGGAATTGGAGCTATTGGTTCTGGCTCATATGCTGGGTGGTCAACTTCAATTGTAACTGGGTAAACGGGTCCTTCAACAGGTGGTGCCTATGCCTTTGCTTCTTCTGCGACGAGAGGATATCAAACTGATGCAAAAGAGGTACGTTCTCTAGCCCGACCCCTAGCTATAGGTTATCTCTTTGAGCCTGATAGGGAGCCTGATAGGTAATTGATTTGAGCCGCTAGGTGCTTCAAGCCAGAGCTAGGTAGAGAAATAAAGCCAGGCGGAGAAACTAAGAACGCGGAGAATCTATTTGTTGTTAATAATGAGCCGGATGGAAAATCTCTTTGGTATGAGCCAGGTGGGTAATCTCTTAGGTTCCCTAAGCTTGGTTCTCTAAGACGGGTTCTATCTAAACCAGGTTGGGTATTTCATAGCGCACTGACTAGCTTACTGCACTGGCTATTAGCCACTTTCATGATTTCTCATTGGTTATTTAAGGAGCCGGGCGGAGAATCTATTGTTTAGCCAGGCGCTTTGGACTCTTTTATATCTATGGACTTAAAGATGGGTTAATTAAGACAGGTTCATATATGCGGCTTAATGAACGCTTCGATTTACTAGAGAGATGGAAGGCTTAGTTCGACCAGTGATTCCAGCGATTCCAGTGATGAATGAGAGAGATTCTAGTAGTCATTATGCATTCGGTAGTTTCAAGCCAATTTGTAGCGAAACTACCGACAACCAATAGTAGGGTAGAAATCAAATGAATATGATTCGATAGTTTATTAGCCAATTTGTAGCGAAAGATGAGTTGCTTTATAATATGTTATTATTGAACTGATAGCTTTGTTACTGGTCCTAGGGATGCCTTGACGGAGAGGAAAGGTGGGATAGATGGTGAGTTAATCTATATATACGTGATTATTGCTCAGTCATTATGGAAAAGAAAGAGAAAGCTATGGAGCTTCAAGTAATGGCAAGTAAAGGATGAAAGGAGGAAAGGCAAGTGACTGAAAGGAAGGATCAAAGGAAGGATCAAGGATCAAAGGAGGTTGGATCAAACTATTCATTTCCTTGCCCTCAGAAGCGCAAGCCCTCCGGACCTTGTGTTAATTGCAAACATCCTTATTCATCAAGTCATCAAGAGCACTTCTTCATTTATCTTCCAACCACCCCATCCAGCCAGCCCAAGAGCTAGCAAGCGAGTACTAGTCCTCCGCCAAGCTCCCGCAAGAAAGCTCCCTCGCCCCTAAGATTGTTTGGAGAAGACTTTTTAGGGGTGCATAGCAAAGCACCCAAGGCCGAAAGCATATAGAGATGAGGTATGGAGACTCAAAGATTCTTTTGAAATTTTTTGTATCTCATATATCCCTAGAGTAAAAAATCAACGTGTCGATTCCCTTGCTGTGTCTGCTAGCATGTTCATCCCTCCCCTGCCTCCCAGACTAGTTTATGAAGTTCAAATGAAATACAGACCATCCTTGCCTGATAATGTCCAGCATTGGAAATTTTTTGAAGATGATAATGAAGTGAATAGATTTTTTCAAGTCATTGGTGAATTCTCTGAAATGCAAATTGATCAAGAGAATGAAGCCTTGGAAGAAAGTCCCCAACCCCAGCTTAGAAATAAAATTGGCAAAAATAGCATTGTCCAACTACCCAACAATCAAATACCTAAGGGCCTGGTTCCATTAGAAAAGTTGTTTGACCATAATGATGTGCCTTATAAGGCTGCCCAAAAAGAAGACCAATCCGCAGTCTGTAAGCATAGCATAGGGAGTCCAGATCATCCAAGATATATAAATTTGTCCACTCGTCTATCTGCTGCCCAAAGTGACGAATACTGCAATTTGATGAAGCAATTTGCTGATGTCTTTGCCTAGGAATATAGTGACCTGAAAATATATGACAAAAAGATCATCCAGCATAAAATTCCTTTAGAGAAAAACACCATCCCTTTCAAGCAGAAACTGAGACCAATAAATCCCTTGCTCCTCCCTTTGATCGAAAAAGAAATCAAGAAGTTATTGGCTGCCAAAATCGTAGTCCCTCTCAGATATTCAAAGTGGGTAGCCAACCTAGTAGTGGTGAGGAAGAAAAGTGGAGAAATCAGACTTTGTGTTGATTTCATAAACTTAAACAAATTCTCTAAGAAAGACAATTATCCTCTACCCAAGATGGAGCATTTGCTGCAAAAGGTCTCAGGAGCCAAAGTGATGTCTTTCCTAGATGGATTTTCAGGGTATAATCAGGGTGTTGTACATCGAGATGACCAAGAGAAGACTGCATTCACCACTCCTTGGGGCACTTTTATGTATTCCAAGATGCCTTTTGGACTGATGAATGCTGGAGCTACCTTTCAGAGAGCTATGGATATAGCATTTGTGGGGGAGAAGGATAAGTTTGTCCTTATCTACCTAGATGATATAATAGTATACTCCAGCAGCCATCAAGACCATTTGTAGCATTTGAAGAAAGCGTTCTTGAAGTGCAGAAAGTTTGTGATTTCAGTCAATCCTAAAAAGTCATAGTTTGCTTTAGAAGAAGGCAAGCTGTTAGGACATTTTGTCTCTGCTGCAGGTATCCGGATTGACCCAGAAAGAGTAAGAGCAATATAGACCTTGTCTATCCCGAGATCAAAGAAGGATATCCAGTCCTTTCTGGGCAAAATAAATTTTGTGAGGAGGTTTATCCCAAATTTTGCAGAACTTGTAAAGCATATTACCTCCATGTTGAAAAAGCGGTCAGAGATCAAATGGACTGATGCAGCAAGAAGATCCTTTGAATCCATTAAGAAAGCCATTATGGAAGCTCCCACCTTAATCAACCCATATTACAACAAGGAGTTCCATATTTTTTCATTCGCCTCTAATGACACTCTTGCAGCAAATTTATTGCAAGTGGATGAAGAAGGTTCAGAGCGTTCAGTGGCATTTTTTAGCAGAACATTACAGGATGCCGAGCTGAAGTATGATATCATCGAAAAACAGGCATATGCTATTAAATCCCTGAAAGATTTCAGAATTTACATTCTGCATTCTAAAATAATTGTGTATGTACACTTTGCTTCAATAAAAGATGTCCTAATGCAGCCTGATGCCGATGGAAGAAGGGCTAAATGGATTGCAAAGCTTATTGAATTTAACATAGAACTCAAGCCCACCAAGCTGGTCAGAGGTCAAGACCTTGCCAGATTAATGGCTGAAGAAAATTGCAGGATGTTGGACATGAATTTGATAAGCACAATTTCAGAGGATGGTCAAACAAGAGAAGAAACAGCTGAACCAGGAAAAAATCAGTCACTGGCAGAAAATCTAGCTTCTTGTGATTGGTACTCTGAAATAGCTCAATTCTTGCTGAAGCTACAAGTTCCTCCAGGCCTTAGTTCGAGCCAAGCCAGGACTATTAAGCTCAGGGCAGCTAAATATTGCATCCATGACAATCTGCTCTACTGGAGGGACCCCTCTGGAGTTCTTTTGAGATGTCTGGACAAAGAACAATCCATTGAAGTCATGCAACAGTTTCATTCCAGCCTATGTGGATGGCATCATTATTGGAAAACTACAGCCCATAAGATCCTTAGAGACGGGTACTATTGGCCTACCTTATTTTCTAATGTCTTTTCATTTGTTAAATCATGTGACACGTGCAATAGATTTGAAAGGAAGCAGCAACAGAAGCCCCTGCCCTTAAAAACCAACATGCTAGTGGCCATTTTCAGCAATGGGGCTTGGATTTCATTGGAGAAATCAATCCACATTCCAGTGGCCAGCACAGATGGATCTTAGTAGCCACAGATTACTTCACTAAGTGGATTGAAGAGATCCCTACCAGAAAGGCTGATCATCATGTGGTCATGAAGTTTTTGACAGAAAATATCTTCACCAGGTTTGGTTGTCCACATAAATTAGTCACAGACAATGCAACAGCTTTCAGGGCAAAAGAATTGGTGGACATGTGTGACTCAATGGGCATTAAGATGGTTCATTCCACCTCATATTACCCTCAAGGCAATGGCCTAGCGGAATCTTCCAACAAGAGCTTGATAAGGATAATTAAAAAATTGTTGGAAGATAACAAAAAAAACTGGGATTCCAAGATCAAGTATGCATTGTTGTCTGACAAAGTGACCGCTAAGAGATCCACAGGGAATTCTCCTTTCAAGCTGGTATATGGCGCTGAGGTTGTATTACTTATTCATTTAAGTCTCCCTGTGGCAAAGTTCCTGCAAGAAGAGCAGAATGAAGAAGAGGACATGGCAAAAAGGATCATTGATTTAGTAGAGGTACATCAAATCAAAGAACACCTGGTTGAAAAGTCTGTAGCACATCAAAAGAAGATCAAGGGAGCTTTTGACAAAAGGACAAAATCAGATAGCTTTCAGGTTGGAGACTTGGTCCTTAAGTGGGAGCACTGAAAGAAAAGAAAGGCAACCATGGGAAGTTTGATGCTTTTTGGATAGGGCCTTTTATCATTTTTCAGATCCAAGGGAATAATACTTTCACACTGCAAAGTATGGGAGGGGAGACAGTTTTTGATGGCCCAGTTAATGGGCGTTTTCTGAAAGTTTATGTTTTTTAAGGTTTTCAGGCCTTAAAGTTGTAAATATGTTATTTGGTTAGTTTTAGTGTAGACTCAGTTAGACTCCATGCCCAATGGAACACTAGGAAATTTTATTAATTCAGTTTTCACAGGAAAGGCAATGGTCTACAGTTCTTGAGACCTCACAGGGAGGATCTCACCCCCAGAAGGAGCCAGTGTTAGCTCTGCTACATATTTTGATAATTTGAGGATCAAATACCAACTCGGCCATATAGTTCATGCTCAAGAGAGACTCATAACGGTTACTTTCTCCTTCCCTTGCACCGCTCATCCTCCTTTCATCAGTCCTAACAACAATTAATGCCTTTATCGGCTCCAGGTTTAGTCTTTATCGCAAATCGCATCCATGTGTGTATAAAAGCCGCGCCTCTCAACTTATGCTGATGTGATATTGCGATGTGATCTGATCGCAATCACACATCGCCCTACGTAAAGGCCCAAAACTATTAAAAGAAAAACTCGATCCGACGACTCTTGTCGGACCCGATAAAGCGACTCGTCCGATCACTCCTCCGTCGTCCGATCGGTCCTGACAAGATCAAACGACCTTCGCTCATTTCATGCCCATAAAGCGATAGCACGTTAGCGCGCAATGGAGAGCGGTTTTCTCTCTCCCCTGTCACTACGTGTCACATGCTAAATGGTGTCGTGCACCGCACCCTTTTTACCACCAAACTACCCAATGCGGTGCGAGCAATACTGCTTACCACCCGTCCGCACCTTCCAACCTTCGTACGCTTCCGCTGCCCGACAGTCGTTGGATCTATCCACCCGAGATCCAATGAACCACGATCATCCCACTCCCGCCTCCTCAAATATCCCTGTTGACCCATCTCCACTGTCTATCCACCTGATCTAATGACTGATATTTCTCTGCCATCCTACTATTCCACCCACTGTGCCGTCCACGTACCTTAACCGTTCCATGCTCCCGAAAGGACAAAAGTGACCAGTTTTTAGTACCTGGTGCATTTGCTCCTCAACAACCACATTCAACAAACAGTATGGCCAAGGAAGAAAAGGACAGAGCCCAAGCAGGTGAAGGCATTGAATAGTTATGGAATTTCATTCTGCACAACACTCCACTCGCCCGAGAGGACAACAGAGTGCAGGAAAAGATCACATCCATACACTACAACAAGCAATCGCACTCAAAAATCCCTCTTGGTAGTTAAAGCAGTTGGTGGTCAATTATGACCCCTCCATACTTATAATGGCCGAGTGCCTTTGTATTCAAATTCTATATATACCCAGAAACAAGATGTAATCAGGGTTGATGGTTGTTGTTTTGATGTAAGGTTCAACTTCTGGAGACTGTAACTACTTTGATACTTGCAGCGTCTCGTCTTCATTTTCAGCTAATACAAGCTTCTTTTGCTGTTAATTGCTCACTTTCCATTCCTATTATGTTCTAGGTTATCCCTGTTATGCAGTTCTCCTGAGCTCTTGATGTTTAGCATTAGAGGAGTTTTCATCCTACCTCTGTGTTAAAATCTTGAATGTATCAATGAAAGTGTTATTCAGGTTTCATTTCACTTAATGCCAGAGAGCTGTCATCATGTTTGTGCAATAGGGAGTTAGATTTACAGACCTCTTTACTGGTTGCAGCCAGCCATCACAAGGTCTTGTGCATCTGCTAGTGTGGTCAGTATTCTCCATATTCACCTAATCCTTAAACTGTGAGTAATTGGTAGTCTAAAGCCTTGAATTAGTAATGTCCCGAGCATCATTCCTTCCATTCATCCATTTGCAACATTAGGTTGAATTAGTAATGTCCCGAGCATCTCCGAGCTACAACCTAGGAGAGTTTCTCGGGGTGATAACAGTACCCAACCTCTTGGATTAGACCTTGCTATGGGAGCCCCGATGAGGAGTAGCAGGACTGGCTGAGTGGGTAGAGACAGATGCAGATGGAGCAGCAGAGAGAGCTACAATGCAGGATTCCCGAGACAACGCAGAGCTAGCAGGTTGCAACAGTGCGAGAGGCATAGGAGTGTTACACTAGTGCAGGAAGGAACAACGAGGTGTGCAACGGTGCGAGATGCGGGGAGTTGTTATTGAAATTTGGTACTGGAGGACAGGTGGTTCCCTAAGGCTTTGATCTTTGGCCTAGGGAAAAAGTGTCTAAAAGAATTTAATTTTTCTCCTAAAGTAACTTTATAATTTTTATAAAGTTAAATCTAATTTAAAAGTCACTTTAAGTGATAAAGTTACTAAAGTCTAATTTTAAAGTGACTTTAATAAAGTTAATGTAAAATTAGAAAGGAAAAGTGACTTTGGAAATAAATGACTAAGTGGGTCTTTATTAAAGTGGGGTGAGTTAAAAAATAAAAAGTGAGATTTAAATGAGCATGTAATCTCAGCCCTAGATCTCAATCTATTTCAGCCATTTGATTTAGAGGTTACCCAAAAGTCACTTAGGATTAGATTAAAGGAGGAAAAGGAGGCAAAAGGTCATTCATTCTTTCATGAGCAGATTGAGAGAAGGAGAGCAAGAGAGCAAGGGAGATTTCTGGACAAGGAGGAGAAGGAGATAGGAGCTTGGCACACATTCCAAGGCAGCAATTGAGCAGATTTGTATAGTTGATTCAGCACACAATGAAAGGCTGATTTTGGCACGATTTTCTAGAAATCCGTATAGCTGGTTTGCACAGAAATCGAGGAGTGGTTTGCATAGAAATAGAGGAGCAGTTTGTTGTTTTTTTCTACATGCAAATCGAGGTCTATATAACACATTTAATGCAGGCCGTACAACAACATTTAAGGCTCAAAGTGGGCACGAAAATTGAGGAGGTCGTACAACATTTATTGTTGTCTTGTTTGCTCCACGGGAAAAGAGATAAGCTGTAAATTTGCTTGCTAATTTTTTGCTAAATATTTCTCACCGTAAAAAAGGCATTTTCAGAAATAAAGAAGAACTCTCGAACTTGTTTCCCCCAAGAGTTGTATGGGGTTTTTCCAGGGTCACATTGACCAAAAATCACTATGTTCAAATGTGTTAAATGACTGTTTGTACCTGCTGATTTTTTATTTCTACATTTTCCAGCATTCTGTAAAATTTACAGAATTTGTGTTTTCAGCAAATATATATATATATATATATATATATATATATTATATATATATATATATATATATATATATTTATTTATTTATTTATTTTATTTATTTATTTATTTATTTTTTTTTCAGCTGTTGAATGTATGGATATGGAAAGGGGAATTTAAATATATGGGACAAATAAGGTGAAACTGAAAACCGGGCTGGGAAATGAGAATTTTCTACATAGTATCAGAGCTTGAGTGCTAAAGTGCAGTTTCGGACAGCAAGGAGGAAAATTACGGCCTGCTGATTTTTCACTCAAAAAATTCCGGCAAGCTGATTTTTCACAAACATCAGTTTTATCTTTACTACAGCAGTGCTATTTTTTAGTTTTAGGACAATAGGATGTCATTGGGATTGAGGGTGGAGGATAGGCTGGATGGACATACAAATTACATCGTTTGGAAGGAGAGAATGCAGAATATCTCTGAGGAGGCAAAAGTCTGGGATATCATGGTGCATACCACACAGAACCCTATTGTTGTGCCTATTGATGCTACTTAGTTGGTTGAGTATAAAAAAAAGAACAACAAGGGTAAGAGGCTGATTCTAGACGGAGTCAAAGACCATTGCATTCCTCATGTAAGAGGAAAGAGCAATTCCAATGAGATGTAGACAACATTGTCCAATCTCTACCAGAGTACCAATGAGAACCGGAAAATGGTCCTGAAGGAGAAGCTGAAGAACATTAAGATGGGTAATGATAGTGCAGCTGGATATCTCACAAAGATTACTAATGTGATAGATGAGTTGGCAACAATTGGAGAGGCCATTCCACCCACTGAGTTGGTGCGGATTGCAGTGAATGGCCTCCCCTGTTCATAGATGAACTTTGCTGATGGGGTTTGTGCACGTGAGACCCTTCCCACATGGGAGAGGTTTTGGGATGATTGCATTCAAACAGAGATCAGGAAAGGTCAGCTTGGGGCAGCCAAGCCAATTGAGCAGGATGAGGATGTAGCACTGTCAGCAGGAGGCAAGAAAGGCAAAGGGAAGAAGCAGGCTTCCACAAGCAATGGTGGGGCAAAGGAAAAGGTAAAGGTAAACAGGGTAACACACAGAAGGACTATTCCAAGGTGAAGTGTTGGAATTGTCAAAAGATGAGACACTATGCAGTTGTGTGTCCGGAGAAGAAGAAGGGGAAGAACCAGAGCGTGGCAACTTTAGCAGAGGTTGAGGGCTTTGCAGTTCGTTTTGACCAGGAGTTTGGGTTCACTGCGTATGAGTCCTCTAGTGCAGGATCACCTGCCACACAGGTTTAGAGGGGCATGCTTTTCTCTTGATTAGCGGAGCATCTTCAAGTATCTGGTATGTGGACAATG
The DNA here is from genome assembly GCA_000404065.3 of Pinus taeda. Lineage (NCBI taxonomy): Eukaryota > Viridiplantae > Streptophyta > Pinopsida > Pinales > Pinaceae > Pinus > Pinus taeda. The sequence continues at coordinate 22,222 of APFE030215252.1, forward strand.
GGGCTTCACGTCACATGATAGGAGTCCGTGAGTACTTCTCTGAGCTTTCAGAGAGTGGCACTGATATAGAGGTAGTACTCGGTGATGACAGAGTTGTTAAAGCAGTCGGGGTGGGGACACTGACATTTCAGAGGGAGTCCAAACCTCCCTTGAAGGTGACAGATGTTCTTTATGTGCCAGGGATGAGGAAGAACCTCATATCTGTCTCAGCTTTGGAGGACAGAGGATATGAGATATTGTTCAGGGGAGGACAGGAGTTGATGTATCCCAGGGGCACTCCAGCTGATTCAGCTAGAGTGATAGGTGTACGTCATGCAAAGGTGTACAAGTTTGCATTCCAGTCCCTTGTGGCATTGAGCAGTAGTACCGACAGCAGAGCTAGTAGTTCTGAGCTATGTGACATTTGGCACCGTAGGATGGGACATATGTATCATGGAGCCTTGAGGACCTTGCGGGAGATCACTACAGGTGTGCCAGATTTTAGTACTGATCACTTTGATACTTGCAGAGGATGTGCGATGGGCAAGTTTACCAAATCCCCTTTTCCCAGCAGTGACAGCAGAGCGATTGGGATACTTGATTTGATTCATATTGATGTGAGCGGTCATATGTCTCATGTTTCCTTGAGTGGATATGAGTACTATGTTTTATTCATTGATGATCACTCCAGGAGGACCTGGATTTATTTCTTGAAGACCAAGAGTGAGGTCTTCAAACGGTTTCAGGAGTTTAGAGCTCTTGTGGAGGCACAGACAGGTCGGAAGATCAAGTCCCTAAGGTCGGAAAATGGGGGAGAGTACACCCTTGGAGAGTTTGTTGATTATTGTGCGGAGGCAGGCATTAGGAGGGAGTTCAATGTTCCTTACAACCCCCAGCAGAACGAGGTTGCGGAGAGGAAGAACAGATCCATCGTAGGGGTTGCCAAAGCCATGTTACATGATCAGGGGTTGCCATTGTTCTTGTGGGCAGAGGCCTGCAACACAACTATTTACTTGTAGAACAGGAGTCCGCATCGTGCCTTGGGGCACATGACTCCAGAGGAGGCTTTCTCTGGGAAGAAGCCTGATATTGGTCATCTTCGTATCTTTGGATACATTACATACTCCTACATACCCAAGGAGAAGAGGACCAAACTAGAGCCCACCATAGAGAAGGGTATCTTTGTGGGCTACAGTGAGACCTGAAAGGCCTTCTGGGTTTACATTCCTGCACAGAGGAGAGTTGTTGTTAGGCGGGATGTGAAGTTCGAGGAGGACAGGGCCTTTAGGAGGTCATGGGAGTTAGAGTATCTAGATCAACCAGACCCTCAGCAACAGTTGAGTCAGTCGCAGGGATCCAGTGGGCAGGGATCAGGAGGATCAGGAGGTACATCTATGAGGATGTCAGGTCCGTCAGTGAGCAGTGGCTCGCCGAGCCAGAGGGGTGGTGCTCCAGGCAGCATGCAGAGCAGTTCACTAGGGAGTCCACTAATGGACAGTTCACACGGTACCTCAGCTTCTACAGGTTCAGGTGCACGCAGGAGGACAGCAGACAGACAGTCAGGAGTT
>APFE030215257.1:0-12952 GCA_000404065.3 Pinus taeda
ATTACGGTTAGATGCCATAGTAGAAGAGTCTAGATTTTTCATGACAAATGATGTTTGGGAGGTAGTGCCAAGGCCGAAAGATAGATCAGTTGTAGTTTCTAGATGGATCTACAAGATAAAATATGATTTAGACGACAGTGTAGAAAAATACAAGGTTAGGTTAATGTCAAAGGGGTATGCATAGAAAGAAGGGATAGATTATGAGGGGATCTTCGCCCTAGTTGCTAGATACTCTTCTATCTGGTCAGTTATATTCCTAGCAGCTCAGATGGGATGGTAGATTCACCAGATGGACGTCAAGGCATCCTTCTTCAGCGGGGTGATATAGGAAGAAGTGTACATAGAACAACTAGAGGGTTGCGAAACTCATGAGAGGCGAACTCATGTGTGCAGATTGAAGAAATCTCTATACGGAATCAAGCAGGTTCCCAGGGCATGGTATGGTAGGATTGATACCTACTTGCAGTAGATGGGATTCGTCAAGAGTGACGGAGATCCCAACCTTTACTATTTGATGGTACAGGGTGAGCCACTCATCCTAGTGTTGTATGTGGATGATCTCTTTCTGACAGGATCATCAGGGCTTACAGAGGACTGCAAGAGGAATCTGGCAGCAGAGTTCAACATGAAGGATTTTGGGTTGATGCACTATTTCCTAGGACTGGAACTGTGGAAAAAGGATGGGGAGATCTTCCTTGGGTTAGGAAGATACACTATAGATATTCTGAAGAGGTTCAGAATGTAGGATTGCAGACCCATGTCTACGCCCATGATCACCAACTGGAAGAAGATATATGCATCAAATGACAAGGATGTTGACCTCACCTTGTATAGATAGCTTGTTGGGTCTCTCATGTATTTAGTCAATACTAGGTCAGATATTAGCTTCGTAATCAATACCCTTAGTTAGTTCATGGTAGATCTGAACAGGGTACATTGGGCAACAACGAGACACATTATGAGGTATGTGCGTGGCACAGTTGAGCATGGGTTGAGATATACCTAAGGAGATGATGTCAGATTATGTGGATTCGTTGTTGCAGATTGGGCAAGTAGTTCAGTGGACAGGAAAATTGCCTCTGGATACGGCTTCAATGCTGGGTCAGGGATGGTTTTTTGATGTACTAGGAAGCATAAGTCAGTAGCACTGAGCTTTGCAGGAGCAGAGTATATGGCAGCAATCACAACCACGTGCAAATCTATATGGTTTCAGAAGCTGCTAGTGAGCTTGTTCTGGCAGAGGATGGAGGCGACCAGTGTTTCATGAAAGGTCAAAACACCTAGACATTTGATGTCATTTCGTCAGAGATTGTGTACAACGTGGAGCAATCCAACTACAATATGTTCCCACAGAAGTGTAGGTTGCAGATATACCCACGAAGGCTCTAGGAAGAGCTAAGTTCGTCTATTTCAGAGAACAAATGGGTATGGTGGAGAACACGTTTCACTAGCAGAGGTAGATTACCTTGGATGATTCTTAGCTGCAACAACGACAAATGAGAGGGAGTTGCAGTGCAAATGTAGTGTTCACAGCAATATGGCAACATCAACAACAACACATATGCAACGTATATCAGAGTTGTTTAGTGGTTGGTGGGTAGTATGGCCAGAGATCATCAGTGTGACGAGATATCATGCAGAGATAAGGTGTTGTGGCAGGGAGTGCAGCACTAGAACACATTCGTCGCTAAGAGGGAGTGTTAATTTTTCGTAGCATCGATCTGTTCTAGCCACAAAATTGGGTGGAGAGGCTAGAATACTTGAGATCTCCAAAACCCATAAATTGTTTCAATAAATTCTGCCTAGAAGTGTCTCAATTAGATTATTAACCGTTTTTTAAATATTTCCTAAGTCTAAACTTAGGGAATCTGGTTAATTAATCAATATTAATTGAGATAAGGTGAGAATCATATAGAAACTCACAGGGACGATCCAGAGATGATCTTAACCATTGATTAAGTTTCAATCTTTGTCGTTGGTGCTCCATCAGTGTATTATAAGAGGAGATCGATGTGGTGATGGAGGATACACCAGTGAAAACACTCAGTTGCCTAGACAGTTCGATTTTCTCAATGGCAGTAATTCAGCAGAGAAGATAGAGGCAGAGGGTGAGTAGCAGGTGGAAGAGGAGGGTAGTAGTATTATGGGAGGAAGTTTTCAGGTTCTAAGAAGAGGCAAAGGAATGAAGGCCGAAATCCCCACAGGATTTGCATACGCACTGCACAGAGGGTGACGTAGGAGGCTCAGCGCAGAGGCTAGGGAGGTAATTTCAAGGGCAGAAATCAGTTGTGGGGGGAGAGAAAATTCTCAAAATAATTTTGCCAGTATTTTCCTCAGATTAGATTGCTAGTTAGGCATCTAAATTATTGTACCCAGAACTGTTGCTAAAGAATAATAATAAATCCCTCATCTGTTGCTATAGTTTTCCCACATTGGGTTTTTCTAGGGACAATTGTCCAAAAATAGGCCTATCTCTGCATTCCCAATATTCCACATTTCCTCATCCAAGTGTTTAGCAAAAGTAAACAAGTACCCTAGCACCTTTCATATTATGATTAAATAGGAAAATAAGAGAGAAGGCATATAGAAATGAATTTTCTTCAACTTGATATGCTATAGTTTGGTTTTGTTAATAAGTACCAGTAGAACCATTTTGGAGATCTACTTTTAAATATGATTTATTCTTAGTGCATTTCTTCACTTTTATTATTTGATTGTAAAATGCAAAGTTTTATAATTTTTTCTTACATATTATTTCAGATATACACTTGCCTCTTTGTAATCATCATGTTTTAGAAAGTAGATCTCTACTACTTATTCATGTTTCTCCTGCAATGCCATTTAGTGGGAAGGATGAGTTTCTTCCAAGCAGGGAGGAGGCACTTCGACTCAAAAATGTTTTGAAAAACTGCAAGATCCGGTATTTCAAAGACAAAGGTCATACTCTTTTATTGGTAAGATAAATTTTCTCATTTATCCGTGGTACTGTAGCATGCACTTTTAACAAAGGTTCCATTCCTGAATGACTTGATGCATTTTTTAAGCTTGCGCCAATGTTTGAATGTAGGAAGAAGACATTTCTTTATCAACAATAATTAAGAGTGTTTCGTTTTACCGTCACTCGCGAGCACATTGTTTTGTTTCTGATTTTGTACCACCAACTCGAGAAGAATGGGAAATAAGCTATGAAGGACAGGGGTAAACTTCCTAGCACATACTCTTGAAGGATTTCAGAAACGCATTCCTCTTGTAGACTCTAATTTGTTCAGGTTTTTCTAGATTATGCTTTGTTTTACTTGTCTAGAATACATGGTTCCATGTCTTCTGTGGGTTTCTCAAACTGCCTATTCGAAAATTATGGATGACCTCCTATGATAAGTCATAAGTAAGAAGTTAGCAAGGTACATTGGCAGAACATGCCAATTTGGAGTTGTTTAGGTATTAGCCTTTCTCATTGAGAAAAAAATGTTCTGAATGTCTTGATTAATATCTATTCTTTTTGCATACAGGGTAATGAGAAAGCTAACCAGCCCAGTTATGTTTTCTACAAATCAACATGGGAAAATTGTTAAAGGACTTTCAGGACTTCCCCAAGAAGGACCTGTTTTATTTGTAGGAATACACTTGTTGATGGGACTTGAAATTGGTGTCTTTGTTTCAGAGATGTTTAAGCAACGGAATATTTTACTTCGTGGAATAGCACACCCAGTGTTGATGGGTGACATTTTGGAAGAAGATTTGCAAGAACCACATGAATTTGATAGATTCAGATTACATGGTGCAGTGCCTGTTTCAGGAAAGAATTTACTGAAGCTTTTATCCTCCAACTCATTTATTCTTTTGTACCCTGGAGGTGCTCGTGAAGCCCTACATCAGAAGGTAGATGAAGATCTTAAATTCAAATACTTGTTGGAAACTATAATTTTTGATTACTTTGTTGAGAGTTTAAGATGAAAGAATAAGATTTGTGAGTTGCAATATGTTTAGAAAGTTTGTTTTAGTTTTAAAAGTAGACACAAGAAAATCTTAGATAATTAATCTATGAAAAGAATTATTTGTGAATAAAGGAGGAAGTGTATCCAAATGTTTGAAATAGGGTCAGAAGTCAAGAGCCAACTTCTATGTTAATCATGTTTTATCTTATGAAAAAAGTCTTTTTTTTTAAAGAAATGGCTATAAGTTTTATAATAATGCAGTCTGGTTTGAATGCCAGAACCTTTTACATAATGGACTCTATTTTAAGTATCTGCATTCAAAATTAAGCAAAAATAGATAACCCTAATTCTCCTTTGTCTACATTCCACTATTTTGAACACACTATCCTTGTAAAGTCTCCAAAAAAACTCCTAAAACTAATATGAAATTACAAAACATAGTTTAACAAGAGATTGAAGACAAAAATGAAGGAGAGAGGGTCTACCCTGTCCATGGGATGAGGTGGCCTATCACATTCTGAAATACATATCCTGTGAGGGGAGACTCAGTGTTGTCTATGCCTATCAGTTTAGGCTGCTCTATTAGCTAATGTTTCAGATGGATTTGCCTATCCCAAGCAGATTAAAGTTTAAACATTCCTCATTTTCTTTTTCAGTCTTTAATAGAGATCAGCCAAAGAGTAAGAGGAGGAAAGCATCAGTATATAACTCACAATGGAATCATAAGACTCATTATCATGGATGCTCTGGAACACATTATCATGGATGATTCAAAACCCTGTGTCATGGATAGATTTTATGGATATGGACAGGGAGGCTTTCCTTGAAACACAAGCCCAAGCCTTATTAGAACTTGGAGAGATAACACAGACTGGTTCTGCAGAAAGAGAGGTTGGAGAAGAATAAGCAAAGGAAGGAGAACATGTTGGTGAAGATGAGGAAGAAGAAATATCAGAGAAGAAGATAAAAGAAGAAGAAGGAGAAGAAGAAGAAACAAAGGCACCTACTGAAACAACTATGCCCAATAAGGACTCAACCAAGCCTGCTGTGGAACAAGAAGGAGAACAAGGAACCCCAAAGGTCATGGAGGAACCTTCCAGACCTCAGAAAAGAAGAAGAAAAAAGCAACAAGAAAATGTTTCAGAAGGAAATACTGAGGAAGAAGTGGATGCCACCCTGGCAGCCTTAGGTACACTAGTCAAGCCCAAGGGGAGGAAGCCAAGGCAAGGCCCTCTATATTTCAAGAAGAGGAGAAGCAATAGAATTAATCAAGGAAAGCCTCAACCTTCCTCAACAACCCCCATCACCATTGAGGGGTCAGCTAGCCACCAGGAGAGGGAATTGGAGAAAAATAAGAAACGAACTGAAGAAATAACCTCTCTCAAAGCCAAAGGAAAACAACCTCAAAGAAAAGGTCTATTTGGCCCCCTGTGGCAATACAAGACCTCCTGTAGCAGCCCTGTAACATTGTTATTTTCAACCAGTTTTTCTCCCTACTTCGATCCTAGCCTAGTTAAATTGAATAATGACCCCAACTTGTGATTTGACGATTAAAGAAGGTTCTTAGACCACTCCAACCTCCTCCTTTCCTCACTGCAAAACATAGTTAGAATTAGTATTTATTTTTCATAAGCATGTTAAAAGTTAGACTCCTTAATTTCAAGCAAATATAAAGTAGATCAATGATACATGCAAGTAGGTTACTGATTTGATTAAATGTGCAAGTATATTAGCTCTTTCTCTTTCATGCAATGTCAATTAGCATCTACAATTGAATGAATGGGATTTTCACTTTCATAGTTAAAATCAGGTTCAATTATGCTTTCATAAGAAGTTTTCACTATAGCTAGTTGGAGGAACGGTCTCTGTGCACCTTGATCTGATTTCATGACTGAGGGTGACATGAGTAGAACCTAACCTATTGTGCACATAACACTGTCACCTCTAAGTTTGTATGAACCTCAGGTTGATAATTTAAGTTGATGATCCCTTGGGAGTTGCAACACTCTTGGCGCAATAACAGGGCTCACCACGTCCATCTCTGGAAAGATACAAAAAGATGCGAAACTCAAAATATGGAGAAATAATTAATGGAAATATCCTTCTCCTTTTGGCAATCTAATTCGGCCTTGATCTTGCATTGGTCGATCTGTTCCTGTACTTATAGATTTGATCTTGCACTTGCCTTTGGTGTCCTTCCTAGAACTAGCATTGCCTACTACGATCCCCCTGGGAAACTCACTCTACCTTCTAGATGTCCTTCTCCGGATCTGGCACATATGTTTTTGCTCTTGAAACTTTCGCTGGCTAGATTGGCAAGTTTGTATGACCTTCTGTTGCTGGAAAATTCGATCTCCTTTGCCGGATTGGAAAACTAGAAGCTGTTTGAAAATTTCTGGAAATTCCCTCTATGTGCTTTTCTCTTCCTTCCCTGTGTAGATCTGCAACTGTAACCCTTGCTTCAAATCTTCTATGCCCAAATCTGATAGATCTCCTCTACAAAATCACAATCTGCTCACCATAACCCTCTCTCTGGCAAATCCACTTCCTGTTGCTATAGATTTGAGGTAGTTCATACTTTTCCTGTAATATTCCTAATTAGCCATGGTTAATTGGAATATTCGATTTTGCTCAATTTTGCCTTCTATAGTTATTAATAAATAAAAAGGTGAGGAAAGGGGGACATAACTCACTTTTTGAATAAAGTCACTCCCTAGTAGCACAATGTTGTGACTTAAAAGGGGAGCCAAGGGGGCCAAAGGACCACATAGAGAAGGGGCCCATGTAGACACTTGGAGGGACTGCATAGATGGAAAGGAACATGTGGCAAGAGAGAGGCTACGTTGGAGGAGGTGGGCCTTAGGGTTTTGAGAGAGGCCAACGCTATAAAGGAGAGATGAGCCTCCTCATTTTGTCATTTGATTATGTTGCATTTGAGCTAGTCACTTCGACTTAGAGCACACTGGCTATTTAGCCTGTCTGCAACACTGTTTAGTGCATTGAGTGTCTCTGTTCGGAGATCTCACCCTTAGCCCCGGGGGACTTCGAGTGCCTTCTTGGGCAAGGTAGTTTCATCAGTCTTTTATAGGAGGATCGAGTTTTGGAGTTGAGGAGGAGATGAGCATCTTGATGACTATGTAGTCTTGAGAGAGGATGATGCAGTCTTTCTGGGTAGGAGTTCTGGATTGGGGTTTTGTGGAGGATTTGAGCTAGGAGATGGCGCAGGAGATCAACCCTTGCATCTTGGAGGATTTTGGCAGAAGTTTCGGGCAGAGTTTCGGAGGGTTTTATTTAGTGGCAGCGCAGAGCCTTGAGGAACAACATAGATCCTCAAGGGGGTGATTTTTGGGGGTCATCTATTTTAGAAAAGCTTTCTGGGCTTTTCTGGGTTTATTGAGCAGAGGCTGATTCCAGAGTTTCAACATTTTATGAGGAGGGGAACAGCCCCAAATCCTCACTTGATTCCAGCAGTAGTAGTAGCACAGCAGTTCCCTAGCAGCTTGGACGCAGTTCAGAGAGAGACTATTTCATTACTATTCTGAGTGTATTTCTTCACTTGCCTTGTGCAAGTCGAGGTGCTATCTTTTTGATCACCTCCTGTACTCTTTCCATTACTCAGTATAATAAAATGGCTTAGCATTTCTCTCTGCATTTCTTGAGTATCTGCTTATATTTTACATGTATACATTATTACTTTGCACTACTGTTATTTTTATCTCTTGAGAGTCCATATCTAGTTGGAGTTTGCTTGAGTTTGCTTGTGTTTGAGGGATATCCCTGAAAAGGGATATTACAATGGTATCAGAGCATAGATCTGGCTCAGCCTGTGGAGCTAGTAGTCTATGACACCGATGGGGAAGCCCTACATCTGTTACAAGGGTAGGAAATATAGAGATATTGAGCGTAGGTTGGTGAACACCTACAGAGAGGGAGACTATGTTCGGGTGGTGGACACAGAACAGGAGGAGCCTGTGGTGAACACAGAATAGGAGGAGCCTGTGGTGGACGCAGAGCAGGAGGATCCAATGGCAGATGAGGACGGGAAGAGATTCGTGGACATGCTCCTCAAATCAGTGCAGGATCTATCGAGGCAGATCGAGGTGATGGGGCAGAGATTCACGGCGGTAGAGGCTAGACAACATGAGAACCCATGAGATTTCCAGGTTGGTGAGGGATCGGGTACATCCCACCATTTTCCAGAGTAGGGTGCCATTCAATGTGATACTACTCAGAAGATGGCCTCACATGCCCCTACACACTCTACCATGCCCACTTTCCTAGGAGTAGACATGGGGGCCGAAGCCCAGCAAGAGGTAGAGCCTGGTCATATGGGCGGTTATTTTGCAGAGTACCAAGCCTATGGGCAGGAGTTCAAGGATGCTCTCTCATTCAGGAACTTTGTTCAGCTCCAGCGGGATAGTAGACCCCGTGACCATCACAGAGGATATCGGCATTATTGTAACAACCCATCTAATTGACCCATTAATAAAAATGTTAAACTTTAGAATATATGAAGATATCTATATATATACATTAAACTTTATGATATATAGTTAGACTTTACAATTATAATTTAAAAGATACATATATCATTAAATGATTATAACATATTTTGAAATGTTATAAGTATATATATAACATTAAATATTTATAACATATATTTGATAAAGTGATCATTTAATATTTATAAAAATATATTAAATAAAGGTTATAAGAAATATCAGTAAAGTCATACCATGTATTAAAGGAATGTCACGAATATATATAAGAAAGTTATGAACTTATGCAAAGTAGCGTGCCAGCATGGATATCGATCAACTATATATATATCACATATAATATCTGAACTCATAAAGACCACCCTATCTACTGGAAATTGATTGCAAGAAATATCGCAGAGAGGCTTCAATGCTGAGAGGCGGTGGCTGCAAGTGGGAGGGCGGCCACCGCCAGGCGAGGGGGATATATAGCAGAAGCCTGACCCGGGAGCAGGGGAGAAAAAGGAGAGAAGGAAAGACTCATTAGGAGGAAACCCGGAGAAGAGATTTTACAGTAGAAGAGCTTTGAGTGATCTGAGTTTTGGGCACGGAGGGACAGAGAGCCTCTGTGGAGAGCTTCTCTGGATCGGGCAACCAGGTTGCTCTGTCTGGTCGGGTGGTATTGGCCATCTTGAAATTGAATCAAAGGAGTACCAGTTCAGCAGCGGAATCGGAAGTTAGCAAGCAGCTCAGGTAGGTGCAGGTTTCAATTTTATGCATTACTGTCTTTAAATTTCATGGTTATCTCTCTGGTTGCTGTAATTAGAAAACAGGATACTACACATGGTATCAGAGCCTGCGTTCAAACCCTTTGGGACCTCTCAGGCCCTGCACAACTAGAAATTCGTATAAACATACCTGTCTGCGCGTGCATTCATCCTTAAGTGGGCTCAGCGTTAGTTGAACTGTGCCTTAATTTGTTTGAAATTACGTTGGGACTGATGGAACTGATCTGAACGATTGAATCCAGTTATGATTGTATGGGCTGAATTACTGTATGGATTGATTTGCACTGTATTGTTCGAATTACTTATTAAATAATCGTGGACGACTTTCGTGAGTTCCTGATTTTCGATGGAGCCCCGTCATCGGTGAGGCGGCAAAAACGAATTTTGTGAGTTTCTGGATTTTAGATGCCGTCCGAGGGACCTGATTTTCGATGCCGTCCGAGGGACCTGATTTTCGATGCCGTCCGAGGCACACTGCTACCGTTAGATCTGAACCAAGTTTTCACCGCATCGTATGCCGGTACTGGATTTCTGGTAATTCGTTGTGCCGATAGTAAATTGTTTTCCAAATAATTAGCATATATACTGACAGGATACGAAAGCGAGAGTGGGAATTGCTACAATATTGATTATTATAACAGCGAAGGCGTTTTGCTAAAGGGGGAGGTTGCGTTTTATTAAAGGGGCGTGTCCGTCGATTCTGTTATTGCCTTGCCTTCACCGTCGATCCTGTCACCGCCTTCATTGCCCTTTCCCCAAACTCTGTCCCTCTTAATCGTTTGTGTTAGTGCTGTTTTATCAAATGCTGCCCGTTAAATCGAATGCCATGTCTCCATACCTGAGCGTGCGGATTTGAATACAAGGCCGATCTGCATTACCTAGTCAATGCTGATCGCTGGCTTCAGCCTGTTTTCCTTTTCTACTCTTTTGCTCGTATTGGTCTCTCTCTCTCTCACAATTTGAACATCGATCACAGGGTTTGACAGCCTTGGAAAATTTTGAAACTCCAGTTTTACATTCCCTTAATTCATTGTCAGAAAGTCACTGATTTAATTCTAATGGAAAGGTCGTGTCGTTCTGGGTTCCAACCTCTAACTACATATGAAGGTCAAAATAAAATTCGATTGAGTGTCATCAACATACGTGTAAGAAGGTTTCGTATTATTATGGAGTTTAAATTCCCATCCGATATAAAGTAAAGAGAACATTTGACTCTTTGAAAATGAATATAATTTAGTATTACCTGGTAAGTTTGTATCCCCGACTCATATAAAAGAAACATATCAAGTATTATTTTAGTTTCAACGAAGGCAATTATTATAAGCTAGTTGACCTTAGGTAATTATCTAAAAAGATATATGGATACTTGAAGTTTCTAGAAGTATTTAGTTCCATAAAAAGTGACAGAAGGGTAAAAGACAGATTTTAATAAAAATAAAGAAGGTTTCATTGTAAAGGTCATCCAAACCCTGGCTTGGTGTTATTAAAAATTAAAGGGACTACTCAAGGAAAAGGTGTTAGTATTGCTATTTGTCTGAGTAACAAAGGAAATTACATCAATGTTGATGTGGCCAATCACTTATCAATCCGTGAGTTGAGTATCACCAAAAAGCTGAAATTCAAGAATGAGAAACAATATGAAATAAATGATCTAGTATTGAGAGTTAAATGATTATATTTTCTTATCTGAAACCAACATTACATCTATGTTTGAAAAAGACAATAACATAATTCTGATTTTATCTTAGATAAAAACATTAGGGGCTGTCATCTTAAACATGAAGAATAAACTGACATTCTGCTATAAGAAGAAGAAGATAACATTCTACGACTTTACAATGAGGTCATATTTAAAAGTTCTATCATCAGAAGACCTAAAAGATGTATCAAATACACTCCTTCTAGACAAAAGTCAATACAAAAGATACAAGATTGCTAGATAAAATTTGGCAAGGTTGTCATTGATAAATATGAATAAATTTCTTCTCTCAAGAGTTATAGTTGAAACTTCAGTTTTTACATTTTCCTGATCTCGGTGTATCACTATGGATGATTGCCTCTTTGTACTATTCCCGCGCATTTTGTATATTGATATGCATCAGGCACCCTGCAGAACTTTGTTTATATCTTGAGTCGATCTCTTATTCAAATATTTAGGATTGTTTCCAGAACTTGGTTGCCTTGTGTGCATCAACATTATCACATGATTAGTTTATTTCTTTAGAAGTCCGACCATGGAAGATACTAAGATACTAAGACTACAGTCAAAAATGATTACTTGTGTCTGTTTTATCAAGAATTGGTGCAGCCTTCTGTCACTAAGTTGTATGTTGAAAGGTTAAATGGGATCCCGGATCATGACCCTCCATGGCTGTCATCAAGTTTCAGTATGAGACCTGTATTGTGGTTTACTGAGAATGCCATTTTGTGTAGTCATGTTTCAGCATTCTTTCTCCGGAATAGCAAAAAAATTACGTATTCAAAAGTCCTCAAAATTTCATTATGTTGTTCATATTCACTTAAGTTGAATCAAATACAAAGTCATGCCTCATAATCCGTAGGTAGGCAGACAAAGACTGGAGTGTTGGAACATGAGCCTATGGTTAATCGGGGAAGTTTTATTCCCGATCCACAGGCCTTCCACCTCCCCAAGCTGTCTGAAGAAAAGCCTGATTGCAGATTTTGTATGCGAAACCCTCTCATTGTTGCAACCCCCCTCTGCATATTAACAGGGATGTTTTAGGATCTATACTCTTCTACATTATTCATTTTAGGATAAGAATACCCTGCATAGGACAAGGAGGTCGCGAGACCATCCTCCTTGACCTCGGTACCAGTAAGATCCGCCTAGCGGGTAAAAATAGCAAAACTATACCCGTTTCTAAATGTATTATCGCAAAAAAAAAAAAGGTTACGTGTTTAAAAAAAAAAAAAAATTCGGTCGTCTACCTCATAACTTTGATAAAAAAATTTTGTGTGTTCAGGAACCATTGCAAATGGTGAAGACATACGAGCGACGACGACGTGATCAGGCGGCATCACCACCCGTAATGCCGCCGCCGTCGTCATCATCATCCCTAGCGTCACCACCGAGACCCTCATCAACATCAACCGCCCCAGCACCAGAGTTAACTGTAATAATGAACTCCTTGGAAGCCTTATTAGCAACATTAAAAGAAACCACTAAGGCTAAGACCAAGGAGGAATCTCCTCATTTGGCTACCAGTTCAGCGGAACCGAAGAATTTCGAGCCCAGAAGGTCGACAGAGGACATCTCTAGGGAGCTTCAAAAAATCAGACTCCCGGAATTCTCAGGGGGCCGAGCAGGTGAACGCGCTGAAGCGTGGTTGGAGGGAATGAACAGATGTTTTGGGTTAAAAGAATATTCGTCTTCGGCAAAGACAAAAATTTCCGTGTTTCAACTCAGGGAAAGTGCCTTGATTTGGTGGGGAAATCTGGAAAAACAGTTGCACCTTACATCAGATGGTATCCCTTGGGAACTGTTTGAGGAAAGATTTCGCGCAAAGTATTTACCTCCGTACTTTCAGCAACAGCAAGCAAGAGCCTTTCATACGTTAGTCCAGGGAAGTAAAACGGTGGAGGAGTACGAGATAAGGTTCATGGAACTGGTAAAATACATTCATTACTTAGACTCAGATGAACGCCAGGCTGAACGATTCATTTTTGGGTTAAACCCTCGCATCCGAGCCTTGGTAAGCATGTGGAAACCATCATCCATAGCCGAGGCGGT
>APFE030215259.1:0-10819 GCA_000404065.3 Pinus taeda
ACGCAATTAAAGTCCAAGGTAGAATGTTAGAATACTAATGATAGAATACATATATAATGCTCAAATTCATTCATAAAACTATTGAAGCCAATCAATAAATTCATTTCTAAAACTATGCACCCAAACAAAGCCCTGGGTGTTGTGAGAATATTCATTAAACGATCCCACGCAATTAAAGTCCAAGGTAGAATGTTAGAATACTAATGATAGAATACATATATAATGCTCAAATTCATTCATAAAACTATTAAAGCCAATCAATAAATTCATTTCTAAAACTATGCACCCAAACAAAGCCCTGGGTGTTTGAATACTAATGATAGAATACTGCCGGAGCAATTACTAAAGCATAAGAAGCATCAGGATCACCCACCATTCGGGTCATCGAACAAAGGAAAGGAATACCTATCTGTCTGTAAGGGTATATAGATTGTCTGTAAGGGTATAGATAGGCCAGATTTTTGTTTGTTTAAACCTCAGAAAACAAAGGAAATGAATACCTATCTGTAAGGTAAAGGTATAGATAGGCTAGATTTCTTTTCTTTTGTTTAAATAGGCCGCGCCATTTCGCCTAACAATATGGTTACGAGAATATCAAGGAAAATAAATAGGCTGCGCCACTTCGTCTTTCTAAAATAAACAACTAAACATCTACAGAACAGGGCAATCAACAAAATAATAATACTAACCTTGCTTCTTAGGCATCTTTCTTTTGCGGCGGTTGAAACTCTGGAAACTCCTCATTCTCAGCTCAAAAAGCGGAGCAAGCACTGGAATAGATGCTCTAGCTTCTGTATATAACCTTTACATCACAGCACAGAAACTCCTCATTATAACCTTTTCATTAGCCGATGCTCTGGAGGCAGAAAGAATTAAACAAACAAAGCACCATTAGCCGAGAAAAATGAAGAAATAAATTATTGAATAGTCACAATTGCTGTTAATTGAAAGTAACCAAATCTGAAAACCGCACAAGGATGTAGTGGGAAGGTGCTACAATATACGTTGTAGAATATTTTTCCACTATTTACACTTGAGTTCTGCAACTTTTACATAATCGAAGAAAAGCTTCAAACAGAAATTAAATAAACAAAAATACACATTAGCACAAAAAGTCTGCAAACAATTAAGGTTATTAAAGCAGAAATGAGAGAATTCGATACGTCAACTGCGGTTGATTTTAAGAATCAAATCAAATTAAAAAAACAAACCCAGATCTCCCTCACCTCATCCATCCAACCAGAATGAGAAGAGGAATGGAGATTGTCTTGGCTGGTTTGGTACAGTAATTGAACGGCGAGAAATACTTATGCCTCGGAATCTTTCGCTCTCTAAGAATTTTTTCCTCTCTGTTCTACACTCTCTCTCACAGTCATTGATTTCACAAACACACCATGCATAACCACAAAAATAGCAATGACATACAGCACAAAGAAACAAAGAAACAGGCATAGCCCCACACACAAAAAAAAGAAAGAGAACAAAGTTCAAACACGCGGACAAAAAAATGGGAGTGCTCCACACATTCAATCATAACACGCCAAACCACCAACGCCTGAGAGAAGATCAGAGACAGACGAAATATACATTAATGAAATTGTGGATGAGTTCTATATATAGTGAATCATGCCATCTTTTTAGGCTTTTCTTAACGGTTAGCTTTTCTGAAATTTTATTTTGAAAGTCAAATTTTCAAGAAAGCATGGGTATTGCTTCAATTCAAAATTTAAAAATGGTTAAAAGATCTCGCATCCGCGGTTAATTGGAAACAACTGCTAGAGCATCACAGCACAGTGTCTGAGAGAGAAAGAAAGAAAGACATAACAGAGTCCAGTCCATGCTTAACCTATTCAATCATTCAACAGAAAAACAAAATTCGTCAGGTTATTCAAAATTCCCTGTGGAATGAATTAAAGGGACAAACTGATTAAACCAAGGGAACAGAAAAGTAACCCAATCGCCTGCGGCCTTTCCTTCCCTCTGGTTTTCGGACTCTGTAAAAATTCCTCCTCCTAAGCACAACCTCATCTCCATTGCCAATTACTATCACTCTTCATTCATCAACTGCCAGTCGCTACTATATAATCACTCAAGCATTCCTGAAAAGGCAGCCAGGATTTCGTTTTAAGCTTCTTCTTTTTTTTTCTTTTTACCTCTGTGTTCAAGTTGTTAAACCAATCTTTTAATCACCATTGCTTAAACCAATTTTTTAAACTGCGCTGAGTTGTCATGTGCTTTTCTGCTTTTAAATAATATTTTTGAAAACCGGGCTTTCATGTGTTTAAAATCTATTCTATTTTTTTTATTGCTTTTAAATGAAGAGCATTCGTTCGAGTTTTCAAATGTGGCGGAGAACGTCACTCAGCTAAATAAATAATACCAATAAAAAAATTATTTAGAAAATTTGATGAATCGATAACTCAGCTAAAGGAATCAATAGAAGTCCACCGACTTCTAAAGAAACCGGTTAAAATACTTATTCAATTAAAAGAAAATACTTATTACCGGGCTTGTTTGACTTCGATTTCACTCCGTTAAAAGAAAATACTGATTATATTTGACTCCGTTAAAAGAAAATACTGATTATAAGGCTGCTTTGATACCCTATTCTTACTGTGGTTTGACTAAGAAGAAATTAACGTAAAAAAATCTAAATGAAATTAACGTAAAAAAATCTAAATGAAAAGATTTAAGTTTGCTACGAGAGCAAAGTTCAGGGGAAATGTACCTGTAATTGTAATTGAATCCCATACTCAGACATTCAAATTCTTTTAGTGTTTTGACTAGTAAACAATTAACTATAAAATAAAATTAACATCTATAAAAAACATCTATTTATTTATATATAATATATATGGGTTTATTTTTAAAAATATTTACATTATAACTTACTTTTTTATATTATATTTATAAAATAAAATTAACATTTATAAAAATTTATATATATGGTTAATCTTAAAAAACATTCCCAATATAACTTATTTTTTTATATTATATAAACATAGTAACTTTATATTATATAAGTTTATTCAAACATTTTCGGTTGTCACTTTATATTATATAGGTTTGAATCTTTTTATATTATATTTATAAAATAAAATTAACATTTATAAAAATTTATATATATGGTTAATCTTAAAAAACATTCCCAATATAACTTATTTTTTTATATTATATAAACATAGTAACTTTATATTATATAAGTTTATTCAAACATTTTCGGTTGTCACTTTATATTATATAGGTCATGTCAAACATTTTGGGTTGTTGTTTTATATTATTTTATTATTATTAATATAAAATAATAGTATAGAATTAAATAAATTATTAATTTTCTAAATTTAATGATTATAATTTAAATTAAATTAAATAATATAATTAAATATTTAAAATTATAAATATTAATGTCTAATTAAATAAGGAAATTCTATTGAAATTGATGAATTATATGAACTAATTTTAATAACTTAAGGAGATTAAGTGAGTTAAGAAATTATAATTTGAACTTGAATGAGATTAAGTGAGTTAAGAAATTATGATTTGAACTTGAATTTTCATTTAGAATATATATCATAAATTTAGATTTTGTATAATAGATTTGAATTTAAATTATAAATTAAAGTATCATTTGACAAATCAATGTTTCCTATATATTTATTAATGCATGGCACTATTTGCTGCAAATCAAATAAGGTCGATTTGCAAGGTCATCCTTGATTACAAGAAAGGCGGGTGTGGTGGGTTCGATTTGCGGTAACATTGCAATGATTATTGTTTTCGAGCTTTTTTGCTTTTCAAATTATTTTTTCTTATTCATGTATTTTCCGTTTTTAAGATCATTTTACTACTTTCTCTTTTTGTGATTATTTATCACCATGATTTATCGTAAATTTGCCCATTCTTTTCAAATTTAAACCAAGTTTCATATGATTTCCACAGAGATTCATTTGACATTATGAATCTATTGAAGCTATAATTAAAATGTTAAAGTGAAATTATAACTCATTGCCTTTTTTTTTCCCGACTCAAGGATAGTTTTAATATTAAAATGTTGAAGTGAAATTGTAACTTAAATATATTAGATTTTTTGGTGATAAATTTGAGAATTTTCATTTTTTTTTTTCAAATTTGGATTAATTTTCATATTATTTATTTGAAATATATGAACCAATAGAAGCTAAAATTAAAATGTTGAAGTGAAATTGTAATTCAAATTCATTAGCTTTTTTGGTGACTTATGAAGATTGGTATGAGATCTAAATTTAGCATCTTATTAATTTTCATTGGTATCTAAAATAATAATGAAGGTATTAAAGTAAGAAGACTTTAGTGTTTGCATGAGAACTACAAATACCAATGATTGTTATTTCATGGATCACATGTGACTCAAATCACTATTTAAACCTATGTTTGATGAATTATACTCTTTGTGATTTATACTCTACATGGGCTTGTCTCACAACTCTCTTGATTCCTTGTCTCCTCCCACATCTCTCTTTAATCTCGAACTTTTAGTCTACATTTCTGCCTCCTCCTGAGCACAACCTCGTCTCCATTGCACTAGAAAACCTCCTCCTGAGCACAACCTCCTCCAGATCTGGTCTTACCACAGGGCGACACTTGGCAGCATCGTGTTGCCCCGATCTGGGCCTCCCACAGGGCGACACTTGGCAGTGTCTTGTTGCCCCGATGTGGGCCTACCACAGGGCGACACTTGGCAGCGCCTCGTTGCCCCGATGTGGGCTTACCACAGGGTGACACTTGGCTGCATCTCTTTGCCCCATCTGGGCCTACCACAGAGCGACACCTGGCCGGAGCTCGTTGGCCAAATATGGGCCTACCACAAAGCAACACTTGACAGCAGAGCGTTGGCCAGATATGAGCCTACCATAGAGAGACACTTGGCAGCATCTCGTTGGTCGAATATGGGCCTACCACAGCGAGACACTTGGCAGCATCTCGTTGGCCGAATATGGGCCTACCACAGCGACACTTGTCAGCATCTCGTTGGCCAGATCTCAACCTACCACAGGGCGACAATTGGCAGCATGTCGTTGGCAAGATATTAGCCTACCACAGCGAGACACTTGGCAACATCTCGTTGGCCAAATCTCAACCTACCACAGGGCGACACTTGGCAGCATCTTGTTGGCCAGATCTGGTGTTACCACAGGGCGACACTTGGCAGCATCTCCTTGCCCCGATGTGGGCTTACCACAAGGCGACACTTGGCAGCATCTCGTTGCCCCGATCTGGGCCTACCACAGGGCGACACTTGGCAGCATCTCGTTGCCCCGATCTAGGCCTACCGCAGGGCGACACTTGGCAGCATCTCGTTGCCCCGATCTGGGCCTACCGCAGGGTGACACTTGGCAGCATCTCGTTGCCCCGATTTGGGCCTACCGCAGGGCGACACTTGGCAACATCTCGTTGGCAGGTCTAAGACAACAACATCGCGACATTTGGCAGCATCTTGCTGGCCCATCTGGGCCTCCATTAGAGCTACACCTGGCAGCATCTCATTGGCCAAGGGTCAATTGTCTCGTTAGCCAGATGAGCAATATATCTTCACCACTTGGCAATACCCTGTTTTGCCAAATCTAGGGCAATCTATCTGCGCCACTAAGTAGGCCCGGAATGGCCAGATCTGCACGCCTATGTATCTGCACACTTGGCAGGGCGTCGTCGACCAAATCTTGGCCTTTCGATCGACAACCTGCAGTGGATTTGGTGGATCTTCATAAAGACGTCAACGCGTTGTGCACAGAGACGTGAAGGCGAGCAATGTGTTGTTGGATGCGGAGCTCAATCGTCGACGCGGAGACTTCAGCCTCGCTCGCCTATATGATCACAAGAAGAATCCTTAGATAGCCAAGGTCGTCATCACTTCAAGGTGCCTTACTCCTGAGCTCAGCGCACCAGAAAAGGCAACCACGAACTCCGATGTGTATGGTGCTCTGCTTCTGAAAGGAGGCCCTTTGAGCCCGATCGGTGTTCAGAAGAGTTTGTTTTATTTTAGTAGAAATGGGTCTTGGGGTTTGAAGAGGACGGGATCATTTTGGAGGAAATGGATCGTCGTTAATACGCAGTCAAAGAGATGGAAACTGTGTTCAAGTTGGGGAAATGATTTATTTGGCAACTCGTAGTGTAACTAATAGACGCTACATCTTTTAAGAAAAGAGATTAGGAGCCAAATTTCAATCACATGTTCATTATAACATCTTCAAGTTGTTGCATCTACGATGTTTGAGTTGCACATCATGATAGGAAGGCTTTTGGAAAGTTTGCAGGGTGCAGGAGCTTCTTGGTTTAAATGAATTATGTTTTTTTTGTTAGCTGGTTCATCCTATTCTATTAAAATTTCCTGAAATTTTACAACTAAAACAAAAAATAATTTTGGAAACTCCTAGACATGAAAAGATACTCCATTGAATGGACAAGATACTCCATGAAACGGACACAAGATTTGAAGAAGAGGAAATTGTTGAATGCAGTTTACACGGGCTCCAACATGAAAATGTTGAACTCAACTTTCCAAATCATTACGTAGTCTTGCAGCAACAAGCTGAGGGTCTCTCTTAGTACTAGGTGGAGTCAGCAAGTCTCACTGAAATGAATTTATTTTAGTTTTTACCTAACATTTCCTGGAAGAATATGAAATTTGTAAAAGCCTATGTATCTCACTTATCAATCCTAAATTATAAATTCCTCTCATCCTTCAATTGGAATGCTTCTGAAAGTATGGTTCCCCTGGAAAAGATTATTGGAATAAATGTTTAATCCCATGAAAATTAGCATTATCTTAATGCGCAATGAGTATTATTCTGCCCAACTTGAAGTAAATTATTAGAATAAATGTTTATATCCCATGAAAATTAGTATATTATCTTGATGAGCAACCAATATTAATCTATCCACTTGAAGTAAATTATTCTACTAACATGTTATCGCATTTCACGAGGAGATTAACTTCCCAAAATTGGATACTTGAGTTATTCTTATGAGCTATTAATATACATTTGTTTGTATGAATACATTCTCATCGTGCAATAATTTTTAAAAGTCTATTAATTTTTAAAAACATTATACACCTTTAAAACTATAAATGGCTAATTAAAAAAAATTAAACTATAAATGGCTAATTAAAAAAAATTAAAATACTTTAAGCAATCTAAATTTGAATACGTATGTAATATTTATAAAATAACTAAATTTATTTTCAAATGTCTGAAGTGTCAAATTTTTTTTTTTTTAATAAATTTGGGTTTTTTTACATTTTTAATAAATTTCAAATTGAGATAAATTTTATTTCGCTTAAAAGCTTTATTGTACAATAAAATGCTTCCAAACATTTTAAGCACAAGTGGTATGTTTTTGGTTCATTCCTTTTGTGTAAGTTACATTCACTTTATGACATTCTAGTTTGATGAGTAACTAAAAATTTCATCCATAAATGTGAGTAAGCATCTCTTGAATTTAAGACACATTGAAAGTTACACCTGCGATATTTGGTTGTGGGTTTTCGAGGACATGATAAGTGAGTCGATTAGTCTCACTACTTGATTTACCCATGACAAATGACTCAAATGATTTGGCTGTCTAATTTAGCCCATGATATATCTAGACATGCACTCACGAATTGTATAGTTACCTTTCATGCAATAATTGGCTAAGGAGAACTTTCAATGAGCAATGTTTGTGTGATGTAAATGCCTTCATTGAGGATAACCAACAAATATATTCCAAACTCTCTCATTGTTCATACTATTTGGAAAACAATGCACTACGCATTAGTGTGCCTCACAACTCCATCGCCCATTTAACTTCAAAAGCTCGTAATGGACCTCCTTTTAGGCCTCTATTTGTTTTTACCCCAATGCACCTTTACACAAATTCTTGCAATTCTCAATCAACCAAGAATACAATTTAACTAACATGCCCCTACATATTAATAAATTGGTTCTTATACTCTCTCTCTCTCCATGGACTAAGCTTATAAACCTAGAAAAAGTTGGTGAGGCAAGAGCCCCTGGCCCTACACACTAATAGATTGTTTCCTATACTTTATCCACTGGCCAAGCTTACAAGGCAAGAAAAAATTTCCAAGACATGACCACATACACATTTTGATCACCTGGCCAAGCACATTACAAACAATATCCTACATTAGCACTTGTTATGGCCCCAAAGCATTAACAACCAAATTGACCTATCGTCCTCTTGCCATTTGTTTTTCTTACATCATTGTAATGAATACATATATCAAAGATTGTGCCAAAATCCACCCCTTTTTTTAATTTTGTTTTTGCTAGTGTAACTTACATTGTCAATCAATATTGTTAGTGATACATTGTTATCATAACCTTATTTACTTGGCCCAGCACATTACAAACAATATCCTACATTAGCACTTGTTATGGCCCCAAAGCATTAACAACCAAATTGACCTATCATCCTCTTGCCATTTGTTTTTCTTACATCATTGTAATGGAATACATATATCAAAGATTTTGCCAAAATCCACCTCTTTTTTTAATTTTGTTTTTGTTAGTGTAACTTACATTGTCAATCGATATTGTTAGTAATACACTGTCATCATAACCTCCAATGAATACATATATTAAAGATTGTGCCAAAATCCACCTCTTTTTTTAATTTTGTTTTTGTTAGTGTAACTTAGATTGTCAATCGATATCGTTAGTAATACATTGTCATCATTTCCTTGTTTAAATAAAGTGAAAAAAAACCCTTGTTTAAATATATAGAATTGATGAATATTGAAAACCACATGTTAACTAGCTTTATATTGCGCCAATGCCATTATTGGCCCATTGGCATGACATGTTGATTTACATTAGCCTTACCCATTAGTGGGGTCCCATTGACTCAATCCAAATATCCTTATAGTGAGAAGCGCCAAGTCTACCAATTCTAAACAAAAAAATATAACTTTCAACTTTTGGGAAAGCTGAAATTTAAGATGATTACCCGACACTTTCCCTATCCAAAGAGTACTTCCGACATGCCCTCCTAACTCCTTTAAAATTATTATCCAATTATAAAGATGATATTAATGAGATTACTTACCTTCCATGCATCGAATCACGAAATGCAAAATATAATAAATGATATATTTATATAATAACAAATTTTATAACATTAAAAGGAAAACTAATAACAATATGCAACTCGTTCCCAGATGTGGGTGGCTTCCAATCCTAAGGCAACCATGTTAATTTTAAGTATGTTCTATGCTTAGAGCAATTTATTTCAGTTTTCATAGTTAGTTTAATATCTTTTCCAGAGTAGCAATCACATCATCAACATTAAAATAAACATAAATCACAAAAAACAAGCCAAGACAAGACACAAGATGTGGCACTAAACAGGGACAAACCCCAATGTGGGGAAACCCTTGATCAATTCTTTTTATATGTTCTTCAATAGTTCAGCACAGAGAGAATGAGAGAGATAGTACATTTACAACCGAAGTCAACAATTAGACTTCCTAGGTAAAAATAGATCATCTCTACATGAGATCAGTTGAAGACAAGTTGCTTCCACTAATTCTCCAAGCTGATTCCTTCACCTATCATTGTGTTGCATCTCGTGATCGTGTTGCACCTCACTGTGCTACACCATGCTGCACCCATCATCACATTGTTGGACCTCATGACCATGTTGTACACATCATCACATTGTTGGACCTCATGACCATGTTGTACACATCATACCGTTGCACCTTAAGTTGTCATTATTGTCCCATGTACCATATTGTTGTCCCATTGTTAGTGACATTGCCATTCCATGTTTACCATAATGTTGTCTCGTTTGCTTGCTCCATCAAGCTTCATTGTTGTCCCAAGTACCATTGCTGCTTTGCTGCACCATGTACTAGTTGTCCCATCTAGACATGTTGTACCTTGCTGCTCCAAGTACTAGATGTCCCATCTAGACATGTTGTACCTTGCTGCTCCATGCACTCGCTGTCCCAACTAGACATGTACCTTGCTACCCCATGTATTGTTTCATGTACTCGTTGTCCATGTATTGCATCATGTACAGTAATATTGTTGTCCCACTGTAACACCTACAGCACACAGATTTCCATGTTGTCACCTACAGCACACATAGGTCCTTCTTACGTGGCTAGGTCTCCTTTTCTCGCTGTGTATAGGTCTCCTCAATTGCTATGAATATGGCATCTTTTTATTGCGGACTTAGGCCTCCTCTAACTGCGGATTTAGGCCTCCTCTAATTGCGGATTTAGGCCTCCTTTATAGGCCTTCTTTAACTGCTGCCAGACCTCTACCTTAACCGCTGCTAGAGCTCTCCTCCATCTACAGCTGAGTCTCCTTTCCACCTGCAGCTAGGGCTAGTTTGTGGCTCCATTTAGATCTGCGGCTAGGGCTAGGTCTCTTCTCTAGGACAGCAGCTTAGGTCTCTTCTACACCAGCGTTGAGAGCAGTTTAGAACTTCTCCTTGCTGTGCTATAGTAGCCTCCTCCATCATTGCGTTAAGGCTGACTAGGGCTTCTTCATTTGGGCAACGTAGACCCTAGGGCACTCCCTCTAGATAGCATAGAACCTTTCTCTATTAGGGCAAGGTTATCCCTTAGGATCTCTCCTCCTACTAAATCCCAAAGCAAAGTAGAGAGGAAGAAATCCCAAGTGAGTGTGTCCAAATAACTTTCAAGGCACCTCTATTTATACTACAATGTTGAGCACATGTGGGGTTTATTTGGTTGTTGGCCAACCTTGACAAATTGTCCCATAACACAAATAAATTCATATCTCCATGAATACTTATCGAAATTGGA